>JARFIW010001174.1:600000-860000 GCA_036346225.1 Platerodrilus igneus | reverse complement strand
CTGTTACGTAAAATTGAGGTGAAGGAGTAACCCTTGCAGAGGGAAGGTCGCACAACAATGGAGCATGGCTGATAGGTTAAGCACAAAAACATGTAGCGGATTCACGTTCTATTTCTTTTTCTGTACCCTTTCCACCAATATGCCAAAAGATATTCCTAATAGATGCTAGTACTTACAGCGAACCGGCGTGATATAATTTTTTATGCTCATCTCGTAGCAATAATTTAGTGAAATGATGATTTATAGGAAGCAATATAGGATGCTGTTTATCGAATTCAAGCTGTGAGTGTACGAGTCTTCCATCCATTCTAATGATTCCATCGTTTGACATAAACGGACTGAAACTTAATAATTGGCTCTTAAGATACAAACATTTCCCTTGAGACAGCAATGTATACTCTGAACTGAAACAATCTTATTGCACCATCTTAACCACGGTTTTAGTAGCCTTGTCAATTTTTTCTGCATGAAGATAATCTGTATTATTAGAAGAATCCTTTGTTGTTAAAATGCTTATAAAACTAAGGTAATATGCCAGGCAACGAATTAATCTAGTAGAATTGGAAAAACTATCAAATATAAAGTAAAATTCATGTTTCACGAATAATCAAACCTTTGCGCACTTTAATTCTGGTAGATCCTGAGTACTAGAAAAGCTTGATATTGACCACTCAGGCGGATTTTTGATAGACCAATTGGAATCATGCCACCACAAATCACAGGATATCGATGAAGTTGGATTTATTTCACGACTTGCTAAGTCAACTAGATTGTCGTAGGAACGAACATGACGTCATTTTGATATGTTGGTGTTTTTTTTTTTTAATTTCACATACGCGAATTGCAACGATTGTTTTGAGAAGATTTAAAAGAGTGCTAGCCAACCAAGTACTATAGTTGAATCGTTCAAATAAAATATTTTATCAAAATTAATTGTGACGGATTTCTGTACCTTGTTTGCTAGTCGTGATAAAATTAGCGCTCCTTGAAGCTCAAACTTTGAAATGGTTAAAAGTTTCAAAGGGGAAACCGTAGTTTGCGCATAATAAATGAACTTCTGAATCGCCCAGTTCATTTGTGCTCTTAATGTAAATGCATGCTGCGTTTGCATCACAAAAACAATGCAATTATTTGCGAATGCTGTTGTTTTATCTGACATGCCTTACTATTTGAATGTGATTAAATGAAGAATTTCCCGTATGAAGGAAACCATTTAGTATGAAAATCAATTGAGACCGCTTCGTCCCAATCGACTTTTTGAACCATAATTTCTTAAGCAAAATTTTCACTACTCTAATGCAAGCTTCTAGAAGACCCAATAGATCATATATTTGTGAAACACCTGCTAAGATTGATCTCTTAATGCTTCGTTTTGAATTATTCGGAGCTATTATTTTGTAGGTCAAAATATCTGTTTTTGGGGACCAAAAGAAACCTAACGTTTTATAATTTTCGGAAATTCAAAGTTGCAATATATTAGTAGGCGAATCAAAATTATTAAATGTACGTTGAATGTCCTTAAGGATGTCTTATTGGATACCCACTTGCCTAGATTAAAACCTGCTTGGTGCAGAATATCTGAAACTTCTACACACGTTTGTGTAAGTTCTTTTAATGAGTCTGAACCATACAAGAAATCGTCCAAGTGGAAGGAATTCGCGATTGCTTGGGAATCTGATGGAAACCACTGGGCATTTTCAATGAATAATCGATGCAGACAACTTATCTCAATAAATGACGCACTTGTAGTACCATATGTTATTGTATTTAATTGGTAAACCTTTAGCGGAACTTCAGAATTCTTTCGCTATAAGATTTGTTGCAAGAATCTTTGTTCTGGAATAATCCACATGCATCTGAATATTTTTGTAATGTCTGAGGATATGACATAAGAAAATTGTCTGACACGTAAAAGGATTGAAAAGAGATCGTTTTGTATGGCAGCACCTGCATCTGAATGTGATTTAGGGATATCCTACTGCATGTTGAACAAGAACCATCAAATACGATTCTTGGTTTTGTGGTTAAACTGTCTTTCTTTAAAACCCCATGATGAGGAAGGAAGCTAGTGACATGAGAGACTGGACTAGAATCTGTCACTTAAAACATGTGATTCAAAACCCGATATTCAGCCGTGAATTTGAAGTATCTGTCAGGCAATCCTGAATATGCTTGAAGTTTGTGTCCAAGATTGTAAAAACGTTTTTTAGCTATTTGTTCGGAATGGCCTGATAGGTTTACGGATGCCTTGAATGGAATACAGACCATAAATCTTTCATCACTATGCATCTTGAAGGTAGAAATAAAATGATTCTCGAAATCTGCTTCTTCTATGGAAATATATTTTTAGAGGTTCCTATTTCATCGACTTCCCAAGAACGAGCAAGTTCATCCTGAACGTTCATATGCCTAAAGAAATTGTAATGAGAACGTTCAGCGTTACATAAAACGTTGTGAATAGGACCTAAAATGACCCAACCCAACTAAACTTTTTGAAGAACTGGCAACCCCTGACCTAGCTTGATGTGTCCGGCGCAAAGCAACGATTATAACAAATATACTCCAAGCAGTAATTCGATTGAAGACGCAATATTAAAAGATGGATCAGCAAACTTAATATTTTTTCGAATGCTTAATGAAGACGTATTAATATTCTGAGTGGGCACGCGCTCACAAATATTTGGAATAACCAAGTATGAAAGTTTTGAAGTGAAATCGTTATGTCACGATTTTGTTTGAATATCGCATTTGTACCCATCTCAAAAAGACACTTGGTCTATACCTACAATTGAAATATTGTAGGTGGTTTTCTGTAGACCTAATGAGTCGAACAGTGTTTGTGCAATGTAGCTATATTCTCATGCACTGTCGAGTGGCTCTGCAATCATGAGTTCTACCTTGATTATCAAAGACCTTTACTACTGCAGTCGATAACAAAGTCAGATACAAGTACAACAGATGCATTTTCTTTGTTTTCCACATAGGCTTCTGAATGAAGCAACGTGTTGTGTTTCTGTGGACATTTTTTACATGGCTCAGATCTGCAATCCTTTAGTAAATATCCCAAATTTAGACAGTTCATGCATAAACTTTGGACATGCTCAATATGTGAGAAAAAAGGCAAAATTTGAAATTTAGGCTAATTATAAATTTTATGCGTTTGTTTGCAACATGAACAGGATTCCTTAGCATTTACAAACGTCCTTTGATGAACTGCTTTGTTAGCTTGAACTTTACCTTGTGAATGTAGTGCACCTGAATCACTAGTGTTAAACTCAACTCGCTTTGAGTAAGTCTACCTTATTTTTCAGAAATTTGAAAAACTGCTCTAGTGTTGGCGAATTTGGGGATTTATATGTCTCGCCCTCCCAAAGCTGTTACTGAATCTAACTTGTTTGATACTATAAATGATAAGGGATCCCCATCTCTTGTTGATTGCCTAACTTCCAGATATCGTAAATTTTATTAATTTTGTCTACGAGATTACGCAACTGAGATGAAATTTCTATACTTACCCCTTGGAGGTTGACCTATGTCTTTATGTGGTTGTGAATAAGTATTTGATTGTTACCATATCTGCTCTGGAGTAGATCCTATGCGATACTATAGTTTGAACTGCAGATCGGTTAAAAGTCTATGATACGCCGTGCATTCCCAATGACGGCCTATTTAAGTTAGTGGAAACGCAAAATAGGATCAATTTGCGAATTTTTATTGATAAATGATTCAAAGAAATCGCAGAACTCTCTCCAGTCTTCGTGACCAGGTTAGAAATGCGGTAATCGAATTGTATGCTATATATTACTTGTACTTTTGTGTTTGAGACACTGATAATTATTCTGATGGCTTGTACCATCAGTTCCTGCAGAATTGCGTTGTAAATTGATTAATAGCTCCTCTTGTGAGACAATTTTGAACTAATTAACTTTAAATACGATACGTTCTGTCTCTTGATCGGAATCTATAAGCTCTGTTTACGTCTGAATATCATCAAAAACTGAAAAACACGACTGGTCTATTTTGTGCAACCGGTTTTGTAATTCAATGGCACTCATTTGCTGAATATCAAAAGATTGCACCACCTTACTAAACCTCGTAAGATGAGTTCTAAGCGTTCCCCGTTTTGAAACTAATACTGCTAATTCTGTCATATTTGATACCGCACAAATACTTTATTAAAATGAAATATCAAATGAAATCGCAAAGCGTGTGCTATATGAATGAATGGATCTAGTACGAAGTCTGCAAAATATCATAATGTGATACCGTATTTCGTACTCCTAATGTATGCAACTTTGTTGTACTGAACGTATAATCTAATGCTATTATGAATTAAATTTAATTTTATCTTTTAAATGCTATTAAATAATGTAGAAGCATATTGAAATGTAGTATTAAAATGTGAAATAAATGTGTAATGAAAAGAGCGTATAAGTAATTGGAACAATCTAGCAGATAGAAATATTTTTCGCCCTTTGCTGAATTGTAAACGTGCAGGTTGAATTCTTGTGTGAGCACGTTTTTTAAATCTTGAGTTTGAGCACACTGCTATAGGTTGCTAAGCTGGCATGTATTCGACGACAAGAAGGACCAAATCTATTAATGTATAAACCAATTGTTTATTACACTATAGTTCATTGTGTGGAAAGAAACTGCACAAGATTTGCACTGTTTTGTATTGAATTGAAATTAGTTATAAAATTGTATGCATTTTGAAAACTTTGACATTATTCTTCATTTTTTGTTAATAATTACTGGATCCACATTTTGGATCGACTTCAAAGCCAAGTTAATTTGAGTAATAATATACAGTGCAGGTATAAGTTAATGTAATGAACTTAATCAATCTTGACAGATATTGCCTTTGCAAATCAGGATTTCCCAACTTCCAATAATTTCAGTTTGATGTATTCCGTTCTTCCTCTATGAATTTGCTATTACATTTCCGTGGCAATCTTGAACAATCGTTTGAAAGCACCGTTTTATCTATAATAATTCTATCGCTACTAATAGACTAATGGTATTGTCTACTATGTATTTTCTTTTTGCTCTATTTGCAAGACCACCGATGCGGCGCTGTTATTTTTCGTCTTCTTACTTGTGTATTTGTGTTAGTTTGGTCGGTACATGTACTTTCTTTGTTGTGTTCTCCTAGTTCATGTGCTTTTGCAGCATCTGTTTGTTTAGTTCGTCTGGCAGATGGAGTAATGGGGAGAGGGTATGGTACTTTTTTTTCGCTTAAACTAATAATTAAAAGTATTTCTATAATGATGTAGATATTTGCTGTTTCGACAACCCAGTTTAAGCGGCAGTTGTTCGTCCTTTAGACTTGGATCGGTTGACGACGGTCCTTAATCAGGATCGGCTGTATAATCACCAGAGGCATGATTTTGTATTTCAGCAATGTTAGTCGGAAATTAGTGAAAGTAATAAAACAGAAGTAATTTATTAAAACAATAAAATATTGTTTAAAAACTTAATTTACTGATATTTATTGCTGTGAACTTTTCATACCATAGTATTAAATCGAACGGCATTCCCGTAAATTGAGTCTGCTTCTACAGACGAATTTTCAGGTAACAATAGACTAAGTTACTTGATTTCTCAGTTGCGTTCTGTAAAAGAAAACAACACTTGTTATAGAGTTTATAAAGTTTATAATAAAGTTGCATTTTTTATTATAGTCTAATCTATGGAAACATCTAAAATGATAATAAAACCTCTTACACAAACCATTTTATGCTTTTATAATAATGTTAACACAATCACATTTTGCGAAAATTGTTAAAGTGAAAGTTAAGGTACTTACCAACTACTTAGTAAAAAAAGAATTTGCAAAACCTGATAGCCTGGCCAATACTACAAGTGAACGATATTTTCTTTACTAATATAATTCAAAATTAGGTACCTGGACAGATGTTGCTTCATAACGAACAAAACATTCATCGTCATATTCCTTATTTTTCACAAAATTCTGGGAACCCACACAGTTACTTGCACTAGTAGAGAATTCCTTCAAAGCCAATAATTGAAAAATTTTCATTCATGTGTTCGTTGTTCTTCGGTTAATAGCAATAACATTCAATTATACAAACATTTATTAGCATGATTTACACAGTTAACCATCAACAAAAGTACACACAACCCTCATTGAAATCCAATTACAAACTGAAATATATCGTCTTCAAGGGTAAGAGCAGCGCAAGAAATGAACTATGCGCATTTAATTTTTAAATTTATTGGCGTCAAACAATGTTAGCTGTCAATAACGCCTTTTAATAAGGAACTCGAAGCATCGAATAAGCTTCAACCATCTTAGAGTTATTTGTTGTTCAACAAAATACAAGAAATTCTAGTTATAGTTCTGTTTAGTTTTCTTATGGTAAACTAGGGAGATACGGTTTTTGTCACATGATGTAATATGATACTGTGAGTGTGAAGCGACTTGTAGTTAGTGTTGTTTGACTCTTAACTCTCGACAGACACACACACACACACATGCACACACACGCACACGCACACGCAAACGGAAATGCAAACGCACACACACAAGCACACGCACACGCATACGCATACGCACGCGCACACGCACACGCACACGCACACGCACACGCGCACGCGCACACACACGCACACACGCACACACGCACACACGCACACACGCACACACGCACACGGGCACACGCACGCACAAAAAATTCGAAGCGAACGGACGTGGTTTTGGGCTCTCGTGTAAACGTATTTTTTCTTCGTGGTTACAAGTTATATTTCGTTTTCAAACTATAGTAGTGCGGTGCAGTGTATTGCATTGAATTGTGTGTGTAAGTATTTCGTAAGTGCGATTCCTTGTTCGCAAGGAGTTCGCAAATACAGGTTTCTATATAGCAAGAAATCAGGTTCGTTATTAATGTTAAAACGAATATTTAAACCATCACCTGCAAGTTTTATCTTATCGCTTTCCTAATCCATTTATTCCAATTTTTAAAGAATTACCATATGTTTACCTTTTATTGTTAATAATACATTTGCTAAGGAACAGTCTTTATCAGATAACGGGACTTCTGTGAACAGGGGTTTCTAGTGTATTGACAAGAATGTTAATGATCAACAAACTGTCACGCATTGTTTGCATAATGAAGATAATTTTACTGCGAATTTGAATAAACAAAGTCTCTTTTCAGAGCTAATTAAGGCATCAATCTTTCCAAAAATGAGCAAGCCACTGTTTTTCCTGCAATGGACGGCGTTTATGTTAAAGACTATGTTATTGCGGCGGGAAAACTAATTAATCGCAAAATTTTATTTGCTTCAAGAATGTGAAAGAGCAGAATATGTATTTATTTATCAACAAAAGAAAATGCATCGTCATTTGTAATTATTTACGGTGGAATAGGTGTGAGTAGTATATTTATTCCAATACATAAACTGATTAGTCCATCAAAGCGTATTGTACTGTCTAATGCTCCCCAATGTAATCCCCATGATGTAATCGTAGACGCTTTAGAACGATTGAATATGAAACTTCTATCTATTTCTTATTATCTTTGTTTGTCCATGCTATCGTCCTCATACATCTGAAGCACAGTATTTCAAAAAGCTGCTACCGTTTTTCTGTCTGCGTTTCAGACTGCCCGTATTTCATAGGCATACTGTGCTGTGCTCCACACATATGCTTTCAACAATTTTCTTCTTGTTCTATGTTTGTTGTCTTTCCTCATAGGTGCTGTTCTTTCTTGTTAGATACAGTTCGGTCACCTTCTATTGTTATACAGTTATATACCCTATTTTTCCTACCTTCAGTGGTTGTGAAAGGAGGTAAGCAGCCTGTGGCTGCCAAGTTCCCCCAACACAACCATTTACCGATTTAATATATTTTCCAATATATCTTTTCACACAGGCAACATTAGTTGCAGATATTTCGCAACCAACAACTAGTTGTTTATACTAATCATCAGATTTATATGCGCTTATTTTTTTGTCATTAGATTTTCCGTCTCAAAACTGGTTGGACAAGTACCTGCACTCATTTATATTCTAAGCTAGCCTACATAGTTCCCTGAAATTCTCACACAACATGTGTATACAGCTCGTTCCCCTTCTATTGTTTTCTAATTTTATGCCCTATTTCACCGAGATTCAGTGAAGGGGGTTAAGCAACCTGTGGCTACCAAGATCCCCCAACACTTAGACGTTTGCCGAAATAATGGTTTTCCAGTAAATCCTTTCACACTTAACATTATTCGAGAATATTGCCCAACCAATTATTGTAGTTACTTATAATAATCATCATGTTTAAGCACAGTTATTTTTTTCGTCATTAGTTTATCCATCTTGGGATTGGTTGGATGCGTACCTCCATTGATTTCTATTCTGGGCTTGCCTACACATCTCCCTGAAACCCCTACAGCCTACATCTTTTACTATCTGTGTGCAGTAGTCTAACCTAGGTCTGCCTCTTCTTCTCTTTTTTCCGATCTCTGCTTCTAATATATTCCGCACCATTCCCTCATGCCGTAGTATGTGGCCTATCATCTTATCTCTCCTATTTTTACCGTTTTCCACATATTTCCTTCTTCCCCTTCCATTTTTAGTACCTCTTCGTTCTTAACTTTGTCTGTCCATGATATCTTCATCATACGTCTGTAGCACCACATTTCAAAGGCTTCTACCTTTTTCTTGTCCGCTTCTCCTACTGTCCAGGCTTCACATCCGTACAGTGCTGTGCTCCACACATATGTTTTAAGCAATATTTTTCTTGTTTCTATGTTTGTGGTCTTTGAGCACAGTAGTTGCTTTTTCTTGTTAAATGTAGCACGACCTTGTGCTAATCTTTGTTTTATATCTTTTGTGCTTTTCCCATCTTGCGTTATTTGGCTTCCTAGGTAGCAGAAATCCTTAACCTCTTGTAAGTTCGTTTTACATACTTGTATTCTTGTTTTTGATTTATTTTCCCCACCATTGCATACAAGAACTTTAGTTTTAGTTTTGTTAATTTTCATACCGTATCTCTCTGTTAGAACCGTTTCCATTTCATTAAGAGCAGATTTTAACTCTTCTTTGCTAGACGCTAATACTGCTATATCATCTGCAAATCTAAGCATATCAATTTTTTGTCCCTGCATAGTAATTCCAAATGTCTTCCTGCATTTGACAGTATTCATTGCCTCTTCTATGTACAAGTTAAAAATCAATGGGGATAGGGCACATCCCTGTCTCACCCCTTTCCTAATGTTTACTTCTCTACGTTCCTGGTCTAATTCTATTACTGCTGTTTGCTCTTTGTATAAGCTATGTACTATTCGTCTATCCCTATAACTCATTCCAATCTTTTTGAGTATTTCAAACATTTTTTTCCATTTTACATTGTCGAAAGCTTTTTCCAAATCTACAAACCCTATATACACGCTTTCCCCTTTTTCTATTGGTTTCTCCATTATCACTCTCAGAGCTAAAATAGCCTCCCGTGTTCCCCTGTTCCGCCTAAACCCAAATTGGTCTTCTCTTAGTATTTCTTCCGCCCGTTTTTCCATTCGTCTTTGCACAATTTTAGTTACTATTTTTGACACGTGTGCTGTCAAACTTATTGTTCGAAAATTTTCACATCTATCCGCGCCTTTCTTATTTGGTATAGTAAGTATGATGCTACGTTTGAAATCTTTGGGTAACTCGCTTGTCTCATACATATAGCTTACAAGTTGGAAGAGACGTTCTGTTACTGCTTGTCCAGCAGCTTTTAGAGTGTCTGCTTGCATCTTATCTGTACCCGGCGCCTTACCATTTTTCAGACCCTTTAATGCTAATTCAAACTCATCTCTAACTAAAGGATATCCCAAGTCCTCATTTTCAATGTCTGATTCCTGTTCTAATGCAGTTAGTTCCTCTGCTGCATATAAATTCCCTATATATTCTTGCCATCTACCCACTTTCTCTACGTTTTCTATAATGGCGTGTCCTTGTGCGTCCCTTATATTTTTGCTTTACGGTTTTATATCCCTAAAATTCATTCTAATTAATTTGTATGCTTTGTCTGTCTTTTCTATTTCCATCTTCGTTTGTACCTCTTTGCACTTTTCATCAATCCACTGTTCTTTAGCTTTCCTGCATTTTCGAATAATTTCCCATTTTATGGCTTTGTATCTCTGTTTTTCAGTTTCGTCTGATTTATTTTTGTATTTTCGTCTTTCTTCTATTAAATTCAGGATATCCTTTGTTATCCATGGTTTCTTATTTTCTTTTTGTGTATAGCCCAGAATATCTCTGGCTGCCATGTCTAGGCTAGATTTAATGTTATTCCATTCTGTTTCTACTTCCTTAGTATCAGATATTTTCCCGATATCTTTGAGCAATTCATTTGACTTTTTTTCGAATCTTTCTTGAATATCTTTATCTTTTAGTTTCTCTAAGTCCAAGTGCTTTTTTCAGCTCCTTTTTTTATATTCTTAAATTTAAGTGCGGCTTTCATAATTACGATGTTGTGGTCAGTATCTATATCTGCTTCTGGGTAGCTTCTACAGTCTTTTACTTGGTTCCTAAACCGTTGTCTAACAAGAATGTAATCTATTTGATATCTTCCTATATCTCCTGGCATCTTCCACGTATATCGTCTTCTAGCATGATGTTGAAATAATGTGTTTGTGATAATTAAATTGTTCTTGTCACAAAATTCTACCAGCCTATTTCCCCTGTCGTTTCTCGTGCCTAAACCAAATAAACCCACTACCGCTCCTTCCCTACCCTTGTAATTAGATTATTTACCTACCGCGTGAGGGTATCCAATTAACAATAAATAATAAATGGCAGGACCTCTAGCACTATCGTACCCTCACGTTCCGGGACGTTGCCTCGCAAGCTGCAGCAGTCGGTGAGAGGGGGGTTCATTAAACAAACACACTGAGACGAAATTTCGATTGTTTTATTAAATGGGCTACTAACTAAAACTTCAACTAATTACATATGCATAACAAAAATATACAGTAAATAACATTATTTACAATAGGGCGCCACCATGGGAATTAAACGGCCCATGGAGAAATCGCGGTAATAGCTCTCGTCGCACTTTGTTTGTGGGTGATGAACCAAGATTGCAGGACAGAAAATAATCACTTCACAGGGGCTAATCTTTTAAAGTCTCCGGCTAGCACAAACACAACTTAACTAAACTAAACTAAGATCCTTATTTTATGAATATTAATAACTGTTCTGGGTGAAACCACCCCAATACAATAATTAATTAATTCTACCGTAGTCTACTTAACTTGCTTATGGCGACGACCTTCCTTTAACCACGGGGTCATCAACACCAGGAAAAATACGACCTTCTCAAGGGTCAAATACTACCGTAACGTGACTCCTGACCTGGGCTTGCATACTCAGGTAGTCTCGTGGCTTAGTGATTAACGGCCTCTGACACCGTCGAAACACAATATAATAGTAGACCCTTCTAAAACGATGCGGTCTCCCAAAACAATAATCTAACGGATCAATTTACTTGAACTGAGCTTTAACCCGGAGTTGTATTTTATGGAAATCGACAAATACTGTATTTAAACAAATAACTGACTTATGCTGCATAACACAGCCTTGAGTTCATGGTAATACCACATATACTATTTACTTACTCAGAGAAATAATTAACTTAGAACATAACGGCACGCACTTGACTTCAGAGAAATAAAACACTTCACTCAGTCTGGATATAAACAACCAGCTTTAACCTCTAACGCGTCTGGAAATAAACAACCTCGATTACCACCGGCTGGCATCCTTATATACATTTAAGTTAATTGAAAAATAACCCCTTTCTTGGTTCTCATACTCGACTTAGGATACGCCGGTCGTAAATCTTTAAGATTAATTAAACTGCCAATTGCACTAAGATAGCCACACAAGTAGATCTCGGAACTAATTTTAGTTGAGTACTCCGCTAATTGAAAAATTTCTTCCGACCACCCAGACATAAATAGGGTCCTAGAACATGATTGACATCTAATCATAGATAGCAACTAATCTGACATGTTTAGTGCCTTTGAAGTAAAGTGCCTTTAGAAAAATTTATTAACTCTTGGATTATGTCTTCCTGGAACTTCGCTAGGACGCTCTTGGGTGATCTTGCAGCTGCTTACAATTGCAGACATATTTATACTACAAGACCTTCATTCTAGTAATTAGAATGCTAAAATTAAACTAGAAAATAACTATTTTTAGAAATAATAGAACTATTAGTGCGTATTACAACAGTATGTTACACAGCCCCCCTCGAAAAATTGAAATTGCTCTTAGGAATTTCAAGAAAATTGAAAAAATAAATGTAGAAATAAACACATCCAACCGCAATTATGTTTAAGACAACTGAGTCTTTTCAGAAAATTGGCGGAAGAAAAAATAAAAAATTGGAAAATAAAATATTAGTGAGGTTTTAGGTCTTGGACGTGGAACACCCCTAGCGGTTTTCCGTCCATGGAAGATAGTCGATAAGTGGTAGAACCTAAAACTTCTATCACCTTTGCTTCTAGGAACTTCGGGGCTAATTTTTTATTGAAATGTTTAGAAGCATCTGATAATATAAAATTGCGCTTCCACACTAAATCTCCTACTTTGAAATTTAATGGTCTGCGTCTTAAATTGTAAGAGTGCGTATTACGTTCATACGCCAAATATGTGTTTTTCTGCACTTTTTTAAAGATGGGCGATAATTCATTGAGGTCTTGAACCAATTGTTCACGAGTATCAATTGCCAGATCCTCTGTATTCAAATCCTTTAATTTATTATAAAATTCCCCGGTCAGAGGAACGGTGCGTCCAAAAGCTAAAAATGTTGGGGAATATTTTTGTGGATTCATGAACAGCATTACGAAGCGCATGGGCAATTTTGTGAATATTATCGTCCCAATTCTTCTGAGAATCTTGAATGTACCTGCGAATGGCAGCTCCAATTACCTTGTTAACGCGTTCTACATAATTAACTTGAGGATGGTAGCTGGCGTTAAACCAAACCGAAGGTATTTTATAATTTGCCATGAGATTGGAAAATAAATTACTTTTAAATTGAGGGCCATTATCTATCATACAAATTTGAGGTACCCCATATACCAAAAATACAAAATTTTCCAGGTAATTACAAATTTGTTTTGTTGAAGCGCTGCGCATGGGGTGCAATAAAGTGAATTTTGTAAACCAGTTAGTGACAACTAAAAGGTAAGTATTCCCCAATTTCGAGCGCGGAAAGGGCCCCATTAAATCAATGGACAAACATTGAAACGGAAATGAAACTTTTTTCTCTTTGCCCATAAAACCATAATGGTTGAACGTGCTGGATTTGCTTTGGCAGCACGTAACACATTTACTAATGTATTTAGAAATATATGACCGCATTTTGGGCCAGTAATAGAGCTCTTTGATTTTTGTGTATGTTTTAAATACACCCAAATGGGCCGAAACTGGATCATCATGGCATTCTTTTAAAATTTGTGCACGGCATGATTTCGGCACTACTAATTTCCACTCAATTAAATTGGTTTTGATATTTAAATTATTCGGAATAAACTTATACATTTTATCATTTTCTACTCTCCAATCGGGATATAGATCTGACTTTTTCTTAATATTATTTAACATGTTTTTGTACCAATCCTCGACCTTGTCTAAAGAAAAATTTAAAGAATTAATAGCATAAGCTCCACTAGGAGCTCGGGATAATGTATCTGGTACCACATTAAATTTACCCTTCCTGTGGATAACTTCGAAATCAAATTGTTGGAGTTTCACACTCCATCTAGCTAAACGTCCCGCAGGATCTTTTAAGTTGTGGAGCCAAATTAAAGAATGATGGTCCGTGATGACCTTAAAATGAGTTCCTTCAATATATGGTCGGAATTTTGAATAGCAAAACACACCGCCAAAAGTTCCCGTTCTGTGACTGAATAATTTTCTCTGCTGAATTTAAACTGCGAGAAGCATAAGCAATTACATGTTCTTCGTCTCCTTCTCCTGAGTTAAAACACAACCAACGCCGTAATTTGAGGCGTCACATTGTAAAGAAAAACTTTCGAAAAATCAGGACTCCTTAAAACAGGAGCCTTTGTAAGAACATCTTTAATTTTTCAAACGAAATAAGAGCCTCGTCCGTCCATTTAATCGCTTGCGATTTTCTTTCCTTTAATAAATCATTGATAGGTGCTATAATTGTGGCAAAATCCAAAACAAAACGCCTATACCAAGAGCACATACCGGTGAAACGTTTTATTTCAGTGGCTGTCTTGGGTTGAGGAAAATTTACAATTGCGTCAATTTTTGCTGGGTCAGTTCGGAGACCATCTTTATTCACAATATATCCCAGATATTGTAACTCTGGCTTACAAAACTCACATTTTGAAATGTTAATAGTTAAATTAGCGCCTTTCAGCTTCTCATACACTTCGTTCAGAATTCTAATATGCTCCTTAAATGTGCTTGAAATAATAATTATATCATCTAAATAAACAAATACCGATTGGGATAATGAAAATCAAAATAGAATCCATGAGCCTCTGTAATGTGCCTGGAGCATTGGCCAAACCCATCGGCATTACATTATATTGAAATAATCCGCGCCTTGGGACAGTAAAGGCTGTTTTTTCCTTGCTTTCGTCACTCAAGGGCAATTGCCAGAAGGCTTTTTTTAAATCGATTGAACTGAGATATTTCGCATTACGTAATCTATCAAGAATGTCGTTTACAAACGGAATGGGATACGCGTCTTTTTTTGTAATTGAATTTAATCGTTTAGCGTCAAAACATACACGAAATTCACCTTTTGCTTTTTCTTTACTAACAGCATGGGGAGTTCCACGGCTATTGCTTGGGCTAATAATGCCTTGTTCAAGCATCGCATCAATTTCTTTATTAGCATGTTCCAGCATCGCCGGTGATAATGGGTAATACCTTTGTTTAATTGGTTCAACGTCTTCCGTTGTAATATGATGTGAAATTTTAGTGGTTCGGCCTAAGGTAGGACGATCCAGGGATTGAAATAAAGAAATAACATTGTTTAATTCAAATTTCTGGCCTTCATTTAAATCGGCCATAACTTTAATGAAATTTAATTTATTCGTTTCCGCAGAATGAGCATAAAATTCATTTTTTGAAAAATCTACTTTCAATTCAAATAATTGACAAAAATCAATCCCTAACGTTAGGGTACACTCTATTGAGTCGGAAACTAAAACATTTAAGGACCGAGTAACCCCTTTTATAGTCAAGGGCAAATTAATTGAACCTAAAATTGATTGTGAAGTGCCATCTGCGGTTGTTAATATAGACGTTTTTACATTTTTAATTAATTCTAACTTATATTTATCCAATAAACACAGTCCGTGTCTGCCTAAAATAGAGGTATTCGCCCCGAAATCCAACAGTGCAGTATAAGTTTCCTTAAATATCTCGATATTAATATAAGGTCTTGTATCACCTTTTACTTTATAAAAATTTGAATAAACCTTAGATGATTTACATTTCTAACTTTTACTAACCACTCCGACCACGTCTTTTTGTCAGCAGCAATATTATTAAACGAGGAAAAGCAACGGCTGACTACGCGCTTTCCTGTCCTTAGTTTTTTGAATTATTTGAGCAGTTTCGACAATTTGTGGACGTAACTTCCCGCTGCCAACAAGAATAACAAAATATTCCGCGTTTCTCCGGACAAGTATGAAACGAGTGACCCCGTCTTTTACAGTTGAAACAAATAGTCAAAAATTTTGCTGTACTTTAAAAATAATTCGACACGCCGGACCATGGTAAATTATTATTAGAAAATAAACTCTGTCGAACTTGACGTTCTAAGATAACTGGTACGTTGGCAGAATCAGAATGTTCCTGTTTAATAAAATTTGGAGGCTTAATGTCTTCTAAAACCTTACAACGAGAAATCAAATGGGAAATGTCAGTCACTTCAACTAACGCCAGTTGCGTGGCATAAAAAGTCTGTAAATTTCTTTTAATAATTTTTATTTGTTCCCGGACTGGAATGGAATCTTCTAATTGAGAAAATAAATTTACCATCTTTGAAATATAAATGGTAGGTGATTTCTCGGCGCCTTGCCGTCTAGATTTAATTAACATTAAAAGATTCTCTGCATAATCGGCTGAAAGAAAATCTTGTTTTAATTTAGAAATTAATTGTTCCCATAAATTTACTGTACATCGCGTTGCTCTATACCAATCCAATGCTGAACTGGTGAAAAGATCAATAGCCCCTTCGAATAGGTCATCTGACGAAACTTTTCTAGCAACTTGCAGTTCCTTGACGCGTTGAATAAAATCTAAAACCGATATAGAATCAGACTCACCCGAAAATTGTAATCCCCACTTGTGGATCGGGACTGAAATCGTTGTTTTATTCAAGGACTTAATTAGAGTACCTAAATCACTACTAAAAATTGAAACCGATAGGGTATTAATGGAAGAAACCGTTGATGCTCCAGAGCATGAGACTTTTAATCTCAGGGTCGTGGGTTCGAGCCCCACGTTGGACGCCAGTGTAATTAGATTATTTACCTACCGCGTGAGGGTATCCAATTAACAATAAATAATAAATGGCAGGACCTCTAGCACTATCGTACCCTCACGTTTCGGGACATTGCCTCGCAAGCTGCAGCAGTCGGTGAGAGGGGGGGGGGGTCATTAAACAAACACACTGAGACGAAATTCCGATTGTTTTATTAAATGGGCTACCAACTAAAACTTCAACTAATTACATATGCATAACAAAAATATACAGTAAATAACATTATTTACAATAGGGCGCCACCATGGGAATTAAACGGCCCATTGACCAATCGCGGTAATAGCTCTCGTCGCACTTTGTTTGTGGGCGATGAACCAAGATTGCAGGACAGAAAATAATCACTTCACAGGGGCTAATCTTTTAAAGTCTTCGGTTAGCACAAACACAACTTAACTAAACTAAACTAAGATCCTTATTTTATTAATATTAATAACAGTTCTGGGTGAAACCACCCCAATACAATAATTAATTAATTCTACCGTAATCTACTTAACTTGCTTATGGCGACGACCCTCCTTTAACCACGGGGTCATCAACACCAGGAAAAATACTATCTTCTCAAGGGTCAAATACTAGAGTAACGTGACTCCTGACCTGGGCTTGCATGCTCAGGTAGTCTCGTGGCTTAGTGATTAACGGCCTCTGACACCGTCGAAACACAATATAATAGTAGACCCTTCTAAAACGATGCGGTCTCCCTAAACAATAATCTAACGGATCAATTTACTTGAACTGAGCTTTAACCCGGAGTTGTATTTTATGGAAGTCGACAAATACTGTATTTAAACAACTGACTTATGCTGCATAACACAGCCTTGAGTTCATGGTAATACCACATATACTATTTACTTACTCAGAGAAATAATTAACTTAGAACATAACGGCACGCACTTGACTTCAGAGAAATAAAACACTTCACTCAGTCTGGATATAAACAACCAGCTTTAACCTCTAACGCGTCTGGAAATAAACAACCTCGATTACCACCGGCTGGCATCCTTATATACATTTAAGTTAATTGAAAAATAACCCCTTTCTTGGTTCTCATACTCGACTTAGGATACGCCGGTCGTAAATCTTTAAGATTAATTAAACTGCCAATTGCACTAAGATAGCCACACAAGTAGATCTCGGAACTAATTTTAGTTGAGTACTCCGCTAGTGTAATTAGATTATTTACCTACCGCGTGAGGGTATCCAATTAACAATAAATAATAAATGGCAGGACCTCTAGCACTGTCGTACCCTCACGTTTCGGGACGTTGCCTCGCAAGCTGCAGCAGTCGGTGAGAGGGGGGGTTCAGTAAACAAACACACTGAGACGAAATTCCGATTGTTTTATTAAATGGACTACTAACTAAAACTTCAACTAATTACATATGCATAACAAAAATATACAGTAAATAACATTATTTACAATAGGGCGCCACCATGGGAATTAAACGGCCCATGGACAGAGTCGCACTTTGTTTGTGGGCGATGAACCAAGATTGCAGGACAGAAAATAATCACTTCACAGGCTAATCTTTTAAAGTCTCGGTAGCACAAACACAACTTAACTAAACTAAACTAAGATCTTATTTTATAATATTAATAACAGTTCTGGGTGAAACCACCCCAATACAATAATTAATTAATTCTACCGTATCTACTTAACTTGCTTATGGCGACGACTCCTTTAACCACGGGGTCATCAACACCAGGAAATACACTTCTCAAGGGTCAAATACTAGAGTAACGTGACTCCTGACCTGGGCTTGCATCTAGGTAGTCTCGTGGCTTAGTATTAACGGCCTCTGACACCGTCAAACACAATATAATAGTAGACCCTTAAAACGATGCGGTCTCCAAACAATAATCTAACGGATCAATTTACTTGAACTGAGCTTTAACCCGGAGTTGTATTTTATGGAAGTCGACAAATACTGTATTTAAACAAACTGATTATGCTGCATAACACAGCCTTGAGTTCATGGTAATACCACATATACTATTTACTTACTCAGAGAAATAATTAACTTAGAACATAACGGCACGCACTTTTCAGAGAAATAAAACACTTCACTCAGTCTGGATATAAACAACCAGTTTAACCTCTAACGCGTCTGAAATAAACAACCTCGATTACCACCGGCTGGCATCCTTATATACATTTAAGTTAATTGAAAAATAACCCCTTTCTTGGTCTCATACTCGACTTAGGATACGCCGGTCGTAAATTTTAAGATTAATTAAACTGCCAATTGCACTAAGATAGCCACACAAGTAGATCTCGGAACTAATTTTAGTTGAGTACTCCGCTAAATTAGATTATTTACCTACCGCGTGAGGGTATCCAATTAACAATAAATAATAAATGGCAGGACCTCTAGCACTGTCGTACCCTCACGTTTCGGGACGTTGCCTCGCAAGCTGCAGCAGTCGGTGAGAGGGTTCAGTAAACAAACACACTGAGACGAAATTCCTTTTTAAGAAAATAATAAAAAAAATTTAGGCCGGATAAGCCGCAGATTTTGGACATGAAAATGGATTAAAAATAAAAAATTTTATAATGGAACCCCAAATATATCTATTGCCTTACGGGACGAAAATAGGAAACCGGTGGTTAGCCAAAACCTAAAGCAAAAAGATTTATTACCGTTTTGAAATTAAATACTTGACTTTAAATATAAGTTAAAAATGAAACTTACAAAAAACTCCGGCTTTATATAAAAACCTTTGTGCGAATTTATATAACATACAGAATTTTCATTTTCCGGCATAAAAAAAGGCCCACCTCGTTCGGAGTCCTCGCATTGTGGGGAGGGAGTAACAAAAATAACAATCCGTATTTTTAAAGCCTACAAAACTCAACTTAATAAAAACAAATCTTTATATTATGTATTTATAATCGGTACCACCGAATAAATATTACAGTCTACGTTTAAGCTTCGCTCAAGACACCTCCTTTAACCACGGGGTCATCAACACCAGGAAAAATACGACCTTCTCAAGGGTCAAATACTAGAGTAACGTGACTCCTGACCTGGGCTTGCATACTTAGGTAGTCTCGTGGCTTAGTTATTAACGGCCTCTGACACCGTCAAAACACAATATAATAGTAGACCCTTCTAAAACGATGCGGTCTCCCAAAACAATAATCTAACGGATCAATTTACTTGAACTGAGCTTTAACCCGGAGTTGTATTTTATGGAAGTCGACAAATACTGTATTTAAACAAATAACTGATTTATGCTGCATAACACAGCCTTGAGTTCATGGTAATACCACATATACTATTTACTTACTCAGAGAAATAATTAACTTAGAACATAACGGCACGCACTTGACTTCAGAGAAATAAAACACTTCACTCAGTCTGGATATAAACAACCAGTTTTAACCTCTAACGCGTCTGTAAATAAACAACCTCGATTACCACCGGCTGGCATCCTTATATACATTTAAGTTAATTGAAAAATAACCCCTTTCTTGGCTCTCATACTCGACTTAGGATACGCCGGTCGTAAATGTTTAAGATTAATTAAACTGCCAATTGCACTAAGATAGCCACACAAGTAGATCTCGGAACTAATTTTAGTTGAGTACTCCGCTAGTGTAATTAGATTATTTACCTACCGCGTGAGGGTATCCAATTAACAATAAATAATAAATGGCAGGACCTCTAGCACTGTCGTACCCTCACGTTTCGGGACGTTGCCTCGCAAGCTGCAGCAGTCGGTGAGAGGGGGG
This sequence comes from Platerodrilus igneus, assembly GCA_036346225.1. Classification (NCBI taxonomy): domain Eukaryota; kingdom Metazoa; phylum Arthropoda; class Insecta; order Coleoptera; family Lycidae; genus Platerodrilus; species Platerodrilus igneus. Next base: position 839,724 of record JARFIW010001174.1, on the reverse strand, counting down.
GTTCAGTAAACAAACACACTGAGACGAAATTCCGATTGTTTTATTAAATGGACTACTAACTAAAACTTCAACTAATTACATATGCATAACAAAAATATACAGTAAATAACATTATTTACAATAGGGCGCCACCATGGGAATTAAACGGCCCATGGACCAATCGCGGTAATAGCTCTCGTCGCACTTTGTTTGTGGGCGATGAACCAAGATTGCAGGACAGAAAATAATCACTTCACAGGGGCTAATCTTTTAAAGTCTCCGGCTAGCACAAACACAACTTAACTAAACTAAACTAAGATCTTTATTTTATGAATATTAATAACAGTTCTGGGTGAAACCACCCCAATACAATAATTAATTAATTCTACCGTAGTCTACTTAACTTGCTTATGGCGACGACCCTCCTTTAACCACGGGGTCATCAACACCAGGAAAAATACGACCTTCTCAAGGGTCAAATACTACAGTAACGTGACTCCTGACCTGGGCTTGCATACTCAGGTAGTCTCGTGGCTTAGTGATTAACGGCCTCTGACACCGTCGAAACACAATATAATAGTAGACCCTTCTAAAACGATGCGGTCTCCCAAAACAATAATCTAACGGATCAATTTACTTGAACTGAGCTTTAACCCGGAGTTGTATTTTATGGAAGTCGACAAATACTGTATTTAAACAAATAACTGACTTATGCTGCATAACACAGCCTTGAGTTCATGGTAATACCACATATAGTATTTACCTACTCAGAGAAATAATTAACTTAGAACATAACGGCACGCACTTGACTTCAGAGAAATAAAACACTTCACTCAGTCTGGATATAAACAACCAGCTTTAACCTCTAACGCGTCTGGAAATAAACAACCTCGATTACCACCGGCTGGCATCCTTATATACATTTAAGTTAATTGAAAAATAACCCCTTTCTTGGCTCTCATACTCGACTTAGGATACGCTGGTCGTAAATCTTTAAGATTAATTAAACTGCCAATTGCACTAAGATAGCCACACAAGAAGTAGATCTCGGAACTAATTTTAGTTGAGTACTCCGCTAATTGAAAAATTCCTTCCGACCACCCAGACATAAATAGGGTCCTAGAACATGATTGACATCTAATCCTAGATAGCAACTAATCTGGCATGTTTAGTGCCTTTGAAGTACAGTGCCTTTAGAAAAATTAATTAACTCTTGGATTATGTCTTCCTGGAACTTCGCTAGGACGCTCTTGGGTGATCTTGCAGTTGCTTACAATTGCAGACATATTTATGCTACAAGACCTTCATTCTAGTAATTAGAATGCTACAATTAAACTAGAAAATAACTATTTTTAGAAATAATAGAACTATTAGAGCGTATTAAAACAGTATGTTACACACTCACCTACCACGGCATTAAAATCCCCCGTAATTATTAAATTTTCATGTCCTTTTACGTATCTTAATGTCTTCGATATCTTTGTAGATGGCTTCTACCTCTTCGTCACTGTAGCTAGAGGTGGGCATGTATACTTGTATTATTACTGTGTTTGCCGGTTTACATTCTAATCTAACCATGAGTACTCTTTCGTTCATTTGTAAGTAATTTTCTACGCAGTATCCTATCTTTTTCTGCATAACTATTTCCACACCCAAATTTCCTTCCTCTGCTCCTGTATGAATTACCCTGAAGTCTCCACTCCAAAAATCCCCCGCCTCTGACCACCGAACTTCGCTAATCCCTACTATGTCTAGTGATAACCTATTCATTTCGATTTTTAGGTTCTCTAGCTTACCTACTTGCATCATACTTCTAACATTCCACGCTCCGACTCGCAGAATGTTTCCGACTCTCTTTCCGATCGCATCCTCCGAAGTAGTCCCCTCCCGGAGATCCGAATGGGGGACTATTTTAACTCCGGAATCTTTTACCCCAGAGAATGCCATCATGTTTATTACAATTTAAGTACGCTGTGTACTTGGGAGATAATGTGGTGGTTTCCGGTTGCCTACCACATCGCGGTAGCGTGTCTTAGACTGCCATACCGACCCCTATGGTCTCTGCCAATCTAAGTACCGAAAGAGCCGCTGCCCTCTTTCGGGGACCTGTCTTAGTCTGGTTCCCCACTAACGATCCTACTACTTTGGTTGGACCTGTAGTTTGGCTCTTTAGCTCATTAGAACACGCAAGCCATTTCACCTGTTCTATTAATTTAGAACTTCGTCAAGGTGCAGGTCCATTCGAAATAGAATCCTTATGTGAAAATCAATAATTCTATAACGTGCATAAGTCACAAAATTCTTGTACAAGCATATCTACAAAGTCGGCAACAATATTTGGTGCATAATAAATATTTACCTTCCGTACGATACGGACAAGGCTTCTGGAGTTCTCAATGTCCTTAAAAGCCCGCCTAATTAAATTGTATTCTACTGATATGGAAGAGCGCCCCATGATTGCGTAACAGTTAAGCAAATTGGTCCATTTCTTTCAATTGAACGATTGCTGTAATTTTTAAATCGTAATAATCGTGGATATACATTTATAACCGCAACTTCAGCTTCTAGATTAGATCGTCCCTATTGTTCAGAGAATGTTGCAGAAATGCTAACTCGGGCTAATTTGCACATCTTATTTTCAGACCACCTTTCACTGATTGTAAATCTGCAAATTCAATTGAACGAAGCTTGGCGACCCACAAAATACCTTATTGGAAATTTGCTAACCATTTATTAGAAGATTCCGGTTTTGTAAATTCTATGAAAAACCTCCTTTTAAACATTCGATATGTTGTAAAGCCACTAATAGAATGGCAAAAGCCAAAGGTCTCGATAAAAGAAGTTACTGTATATATTGTAATCAGAAAATGCAACAAAAACTTGCTGAATTTAAGGCAATAAATGAATGCATCCAAGGGTTCTCGGACGTTAATGTTAAGGAGCTGCATGAAACTGTTGCCGATATTAAGAATCGGTACAAACCAAAAGCGCTAAATACCGCACAGCTTCAATAGATACCATTAACTTATGAAAACTGAAAAACCTTTAGTGCGTCATAATTTACTAGCTCCACAGCATCATCCTCGTAAACTACATGTGAATGGCAAGGTTGTAACAAATACATATCAAGCAAGTAAAACTTCACTTCGAAAGCCATTATGCTGAACAGAATCAAAGCATTGATAATAACTGTCCCATTTATTCGAACGTGCCCAAAGTAAACTCTGAAGCAAAAGGCAATTTAAAATTGCGTTTCACTAAAGAGGAATATACTCAAAGTCTGTTATCCTTGAATAAGCAGCCCGGACTGAATGAGCTCACTGTTGAATTTTATATCATATTTTGGAACGAACTAAAATGTTTCTTTTTTAAAACTTTTAGCGAAGCGTTCTTAAGGGCGTGTTGCCTAGTTATACCAAGAAAGGTATTATTAGCTTAATTGCGAAAAAGCGTGGTCCCTCAACTGAATCGAAGAATTGGCGTCCTATTTCGCTCTTGAATGTGAATAATAAAAATTTTTAGCCAAATGCACTGAGAAAAGGATTTTGTTGCTTCAACTGAAAATTAGTTGATTCAATTAGAATTTTTGTTTGTATATAAACAATGATCTATATGCATTAAATAGAACATAATAAAATGTTGGAAAACCGATTTTGAAGCAAACAAACCTAAATTTGCACCACAATAATTATGGCATTTACCCAAATCGCTATTAATGTAACTTGAATGTTAGATATCGTTATTTCAATTGCTTGTAGGTTTGATTTGAATTATTTAATACTTTTATCAAATAAACTGTTATGTTAAATCAACACTTTGAATATCCCACTTACATATAAAAATCATTGAAGCAAATACTTGAAAGGGTTTGTAGCATTAAAACAAACTATTCAAATTTTTGAACTAACCAAAAAGCGTCATTGGTTTAACTAACCCATATGTTGAGCAGATAATAATTATTAAGCTAAGTGGCTAATAAGGTTCAAGTAATAACATTTTTGGTTTAATCAAACTTTTATTGTGTTGAATTGAAACATTTAGCTGTTAAATCAATCATTTCGTTGCGTTGTACATTGTTTAGAAATAGAATTAGTTTAAACATCCAAGGTAGTTTGATTCAATATCCAGCTTGATCAATTCCGGCTTAATGAAGTTATTTTACCCATTTTTTTAATACAACTTAGCGATCAACAAATAAGTTTGTTCATCCCTAACAGATTTTAAAAAAATATTGATTTAAAATAACTTCATTCAGTCACATTATCAAGTTGTATATTGAATCAAATCTCACCTTGAATGTTACATTAACCCTAGTTTATCCTGCATAATTTTCAGTATAGCTTCCACTTCAATTTTATAAAACTGACACTGATTATTGAAAGTTTGTTTATTCCTTGAGGTTGCCATTGATCTTTGAAGTTATACGTTCGCTTATATAGTTGAATGCTAAAAACAACGGCATTTAGTTATGGACAATGAGACCAATTTATAAGTATGTACTTACGTGTTTTTAGACGAAGAGATTTTGCTTAAATATAGTACAGCATGCTAAATTTATCTTCCATGTATTTTTACAGTTAGTTGAAATACTTTTATGGAAACTAACACAATAAACAATGCGAAGTAACGCTTGACGCCATGTTGACGTGTCGCAGTCGAAGAGTAGCAGTATATTAAAGATATAATGTGCGCGCGCAGTACAACCAATACGCAGTATCGGACACTTACTGAAAACGATTGGAGCTCAACAAATAACCCGACGTTTGATTTGGCAATCGTAGTTTATTTAAATCAACAAGCTACAGTAGGTTTGTTTCAATGTTAAATTTGTTACAAAACGTGTTTATTTGACACTTTTTTCAACATTCATTTAACTAAAATGGATTTTTTTCAACATTAATGTAGTATTGGACTAAAATATGAAATTTGTTGACAATATTAGTTTGTATTAAATACGACTGATGTTGAATAAAATTCACTTTTGCATTCTTTTATAAACCAACTGTTATTATGCATTCAAACAAACAAATTTAAGCCATTATAATTTTATATACAGATGCGGACGCTCACGTGAGGGTTGGAACCGTGCTTTTCAAGACGTCTGTTTACTTTATCTATTGAACCCTTTCTACATTTGTGTCGTAACTCTTTATCCGGTATTCCCCTTTCTTTAGACGCAGATGATAAACTAGTAGTGAGTGCGTACGCTGACGATGGGTCAGTCTTGTGTCTAATTAAAACGACTTCAAAAAATTTATTGAGGTGATCAGTCTTTTTCAAGAACAATCTGGAACTCATATTAATACCGATAAATCACAAGGTTTTTGGACGGTAGTGTGGAAAAGCAGATGAGAGACGCCATTATATTTGAGTTGGTCAAATATTAATATAAAAATTCTCGGTATATACTTGTCAGACAATATCAAACAAGATACACAGCACGCGTTTGGAATTATTTTGAAAGGGGTACAAGAAGCTATAGAAAGATGGAAACACATGTTACAATTCTATCTATAATAGGGCGTAAAACTGTGGTTCATCAATTTACAGCACCTAAGGTATGGCATTATTTGCACGTTTTGCCATTTAATTCCAAAGAATTATCACCTATTTAAAGTAAAATGATTGAGTTCGTTTTGACAAAAAATATTGGACAACTTCTAAAGAATTGCACCTATCACTATATGAGGGAGGACTAGGTATAGTTCACTTAAAGTCAAAACAGTGATTCTTAGTATATATTTAGGTGAACGCCTAATCAATAGCGGCTTCAACAAAAAATGAACCATTGTAGTCAAACACCTGTTGAAGTGTATTAACTCTTACAAAGTATGTCGGCAGGCGCTTTTTTGTTTTGGTGGTACTGATTCCGGTGTACCCGCTATAACGAATAATCACTTTCTTAGTAGTTTATACGACGCATGGAACGATGTAGATTTGGTCCTGTCCAATTTTCTAAGACATAAACATGATCTTAAACTTATTCCAACTGGTAAATCTAAATTAATAAGTACGCACATCAAACCGCCATTGTTTAGTTCAAAATGGCGAGAAAATGGCTTTAAAACACTAGGCGATTTTATAACGCATGGCAATTGGTTGACTGAAGACCTAGTTGTAGAAAAATTAGCAAGTTGTAGTTATGTGATAAAAAGTAAATTATTGATACAATACAAACGTATTAAAGCCTTCTTCAAACTTAATTTTAAAAATTTATATGAACCCAGCCCGATAAATTACGACCGGTTTAAGTTAGCCTTCATGGTAAACAAAGTTTCATTTACTGTCAATACATCAACTAAAGTAAGATTACAGAAGCATCTGACTTTAGTATTTTTTAACAACAAAGGGCCGTTCGAGGGGTATTGCTCTCATGATAAAGTTTATTGGCATACATTTTTCTTCCGCTATCTCTAGGCCATGATGGTGTTGTAGTCTGGAGATTTGCACTTATCCAAAGATCCCGGGGTCAATCTCTGTTACAAACGACTTGGAAATCCTAGGCGAGCATTTTCCACAAAAATATGTCCTTGTTCGAGGGAGAGGTAAAACGTAAGTCCCGTGTGTGGCTGCTGTCAAGCACTTTAAAAATCTCTACCGTGCTTGGGGTTGCAAAGGGTCCGCGAAATTCAAATTTTCCAAGTAAATGAAAAATTTGTTTTCTGGCAAATGTAATAAGAGCAATGGAAAATTAAGTTTAGGGTATGATTAATAACCAGCGGCTCCGTGACTTTTTTCATAAGGTCCAGTGTTCGGTTTGCGACACAGACTACTTGAAAACCGTTAGACGACCATTTTTCACAAAAATGCACCTCTCCCTTGGATAAGTGATAAAATATAGATCCTGTAAGTGGGTGTTGTAACGCATGTTACAGAGTTCTCCATGTTTGGAACAGCAAAGGTTCAGCAAAATAAAAAATTTACAGGTATAAAGAAATTTGCTTCCTTGTCAATGTAGTACTTGTAAGTGGAGCTTTGGGAAGTTAAATGTTAGGTATGATTAATACCGCGTGTCCTATCAGACATTTTGGCATACAACGTCTGATCTCAAGGTCCCGGGTTTGATTACCGACACTAAACGCTTGAAGAATGTTAGGTGAGCATTTTCCACAAAAATATGCCCTCATTCGGATAAGAAGTAAAATGTAGGTCCCATGTATGAGAGTTCTTGATCACGTTGAAAATCTGTATCTTGCTTGAAATAACAAGGGTTCGGCAAATTTCAAAATTTCCAGGTAAATATAAAACTTGTTTCATGGCAAATGTAGCATGTTCTTGTGAAGCAATGGAAAATCAAATGTAGGGTATGGTTAATACCTAGCGGCGGATCTGTTTCCTAGTTAGATTGCGTGTGACTACTAATACCAAAGTTTCGTGTCTGATTCCAAACATGGACTGCTTGAAAAACGTTAGGCAAGCATTTTCCAAAAAATTACGCCCTCGTTTGGATGAGAGGTAAAATGTAGGTCTCGCGTGTAGGTTAAAGATCCCAACTTACTAGAAATTGCATGGACTTGTTAAAATTTTCAAGCAAATTAGAAAAAAGCCGCTTCCTCTCCAGTGTAGTACTTTCGGATGGAGCTCTGGAAAAACAAATGTAGAGTATATTTAATACCGAAGGGTTCCGTTGGTTAATTTGTTCGCGTGTGTGTACTAATTCCAAGGTCGCGTGTCCGATTCCATAAACGGACCGCTTTAAAAGCGGTAGATGAGGATTTTTTACAATAATACACACCCATTCGGACGAAGCGTGAAATAATGGTTCCTCGTTGTGTGTGTTGTCATGCACGTTAAAGATCTCTACCTTGAATGGCAAAATACAAAATTTTCCAGATAATAAAACTCGCTTACTAGCTAACGCAATATCTTCAGGTGAAGCATTGAAAAATTAAATGTAAGGCAGGATTAATACCGTGCGGCTACGTGGTTTAGTTGATTTACGTGTGAATATTAAGCACGAGGTCCCGATTGCGTTCCCGAAGCAGGCTGCTTGAAAAATTTAGGCGAACAATTTTTACAAAAATAATTCATGGTGCGGATGAGAGGAAAAATGTAGGCCCCGTGTATGAGTGTCGTCACGCACGTTAAAGTTCTCTACCTTGTTTGGAACAGTAAGGCTTTGGCAAAACTCAAAAATTGCAGGCAAATAAAAAATACTCTTACTGCGCAGCGTAGTACCTACGGGTGGAGACTTGTAAAGTCAAACATACAAAATGATTAATACTGGGCGGGTTCGTGACTTAGTTGGTTTGCGTGTGACTACTTATCTCAATGATCTGAGGTCTATTCCCGACACGGACCGCGTGAAAAACTTTAAGTTAGCGTTTTTCACAAAAATACGTACTCGTTCGGATGAGAGGTTACCTAGGCACTTGTGTGAGTGTTGTTAAAGCACGTTAAAAATTTTAAACTTGCTTGAAATAGCAAGGGTTCGCCAAAATTACAATTTTCCAAGTAAAAAAGCTTGATTCCTGGCCAATGCAATACCTTCGGGTGGTGTGTTGGAAAATCAAATGTAAGGTATGATTAATATCGAGCGGCCTATGATTCAGACATGTTCGCTTATGGTTTCTGATACTATGATCTCGGGTTCTATTTCCGACATAGACCCGCCAGTAAAATGTTAGACGATCGTTTACGCAAATGAGCGTCCTCGTTTGTGGGAGAGGGAAATTGTAGGTCTGATATGTGAGTGATGTCATGCACGCTAAAGATCCCTACCTTGCTTGGAAAAGCAAGGGTTCGATAAAATTCAAAATTTCCAGGTAAAAAACTCGCTTCCTGTCTAATGTAGTATCTTCGGGTAGAGCATTGGAAAATCAGATGTAAGTTGGATTAATATCGGACGGACGACTACATTGCTTAGTTGTTAAATACAGGATCTCGGTTCGGCTTCCGAATCGGACCTCTTGAAAAATGTTAAGTGAGCATTTCTTACGCCATCGTTGGCGTGAGAGGTAAAATATAGGTTCCGTGTGTGAGTGTTGTCGTGCATGTTACAGTTTTCTACCTTGCTTGAATAGTAAGGGTTCGGCAAAGCTCAAAATTTCCAGGTAAATGTAAAACTCGCTTCCGGGCCAAAGTAGTACTTTCGGGTGGAGTATTGGAAAATCAAAAACAGGGGTATGATTAATACCTGTTACGTCATCATCGAACAATTCGGTATTTGTGACAATAAATACCATCAGTGCGTGCACCCTACAGTTTAGTGAAACATTTTATACCGACAGTGGAAGTGCGTGAAGACAGTCGCATTCGAACCCTTGCAGAAGACGGTTGTATGAGAGCTTTTGAAAGCGACACCGACACCCAATCGTGCGTGTTTTTGGTTGTCCGTCAAACCTTTTGTGTGTGAACCTTTATTGCCCACAGCGGCACAGGCTTAAGGTATTTATACACTTTATTACGTAGTTTGTTGTAGTTGTTTTTAGTTATTACATAACCGCTCCACCGCTATCGGTATTGCTAAAAAAGCAATTGGTCCTTCCCTATAATTAGCATATCTTATCACCTCATTCACCCCCCAATAATCCATTCGTCCTTCGAGCCGGATTCACCAGTTCTATGGTATACGCATATCCTAAACTTTGCATTCCAGCGAGCTTTTTAATTAATTATTGATTTAGCTTTAAATTTGTGTTCAAGCTCCATATTTAGCGGGTTAAAATATGTACAATATTAGCTACATACTTTCGTTAGACTAAATTAAGTGATTTCGCCGTAATTAAACCAGCGTTTAATTACAAACAAATCCTTAATATAAAATTTGTTAATTTGCATTAAAAGCCATTGCGCGTTTTTAGTTGTCACATACAACCCTTTCAGTCGTTTTACAACGTAAAATATTGGACACATTTGCAGGGTAATAAAGTTGTAGAAGCTGCATCTTGCAAATATGTTAAGCCGCATGTCCCTGTGAGCTTTGATGTAAAAGCCGCCCGGGTTGTAAACGGTAAATCTTATCTAAACGCTTTGTTTGACAAACCGTTAGGTTTTCGACGTCTAGCATTAAATACCACATTGCAGGCTAATAGTCATAAAACGTGATTTATTGGTTTATACGCTATCTTACCTTTTCGTGCCTTGAACAACTCATAATATTTAATATTTCTCAGCGCACATCTTAGCTTTACCGTTTTACAGCATTTTTATAGTGTAGGCCTTTCAGAGTAACTTTCAGAATGGCTCCCAAGAAAATACAGGTAGCCGAGCTCGGATTACTGAAAATACGCATTATAGAAATGTGGGAATTGAGTAACGCTATACAAAGTGACCCAACTTTAAAAACGTTGTTCCTTATTCAAACAAGGGGAGTAAATGACCTTTACAGAGATTTCAATACAATTTTAGTTGCTGTATTGGCGTCCTGTGACGATGTAGAATCATTAAATTACAACGCTTTACGGAAGGAAGTAGATTCCGCTTATTATTGCATACTGCTGCATCTCGAAACGATGCAAGAAATGAAAGCACCACAAATCATTGCAAATGCTCCAAGCAGCTCGGGATCAAAATTGGTACCGTTAAAGCTCCCAAATTTTAATAATGAGGTAACGGATTTTCATCCTTTATCGATTTATTTGACAGTCTGGTCTATAATAACGCGAGTTATGTATCCCCAATTACATATATATATATATATATATATATATATATATATATATATATATATATATATATATATATATATTGATGTATTGAATCTAATATGAATTATTAGAAATTATTAAGTAAAAGTATAAGTTCAATGCAACATTGTAACACAAGGATAACCCAGAGAGGTTATCGACAGTTCATGAGAACGGAATGCAGCTTTGCATCCGTGAGGGCAGTGATACTGCAGGTGGCAGGTCACAGGCGGTCAACATACCGCAGTTACTTAGAATTAAGTTGTTACATTGTAATAAAGTGTACAATAAAGAGAAACGCAGACATGAGATCTGCAAGTTCTCACAGCCGTGTGAGGGCAGGTTATTATAAAAGGCCCGGGAGCTCAATGCCCGGCAGTCAGTCTTCAAACTCCATACTTCGTTGTTTGAGCTACTCAACCGAGTCAGTCTTCGAACTCCATACTTCGTTGTTCAAGCTACTCACTAGTACAATAATTATTTTAGTATTATGTACAAGTTATCCAAATTTTAACTAATAAAAATTTGTTAAAGTCAAAGTGTTTTTAAAAAACCAGCTCCAAAGGCCCGAACTTTAACTGGCGCAGTCGTAACGGATGTCAAAAGGGCACTGAAAATCCAAAAATCGGAAGATTGGTGACCAAGAATTTTTATTCGAAATTTTGGCAGAACCCAAACCAAGTTGGAGGAAGAACAAGCATAGTCTGAATCCAGCAACAAACCAAGTTGGACAAGAAACAAAAATCGTCTAATGCCAACAAACAAACCAAGGTGGACAAGATACAGAATCGATCGAACCCACCAAAGAAACAGATGAAATTAATGTAAGTTCATTTCCATAATTTTATTTCAAACCAAAAACTATAATTGATATATGCTAGTATTATAACTATTGATTACTATTGTTTTATGTATTTTATTATTATGAATATTTTTTTTGAAAATAGTTCAAAGTAAATTATTTTCAAAACGAGACTGTATAACATTTTATGCGACGAATGTTAAAGAGATAAAAATTTTTTTCTTTAAAAAGCAAATGAAACTTGAAGTTTAAAAGAAATTTTCTTTTAAAATAAATAAGAATTGCATTTAAAAAGAAACCATTGCCATAATTAATAGAACGAACTCAAAAATAATCCAAAAAATAACGGGCGCACATTCACTAAACACCAAAAATAAGAAACATCAACCACCGCGATTCAACGCACGCTATAAACCGGTAAACTAACGCAAACTTAATTTCAAAACTAATCCTTTAAGCAGTACAGAACGATAATAAAACCATTGACCTTATAAAATCACAGCAAAACACTCTGCTACTGTAACCTAAAACCACCTAAGATAAATACGCGAAGAAAGCATCCTTTATTATACAATTAAAACTCAGAGAAAATCGCTTTCAGAATCCTTGCACAGTACTAAAGAAATAGCTTTCAGGAACTTTCAGTACTAAAGCAATTCGCATCATAAGTATTAATCTATCGCGGAATTATAGAAGCGCATGAAAATTACACCACAACACTCTATAAATAATTTGCAGTACAAAAACGGCATAAAACGCTCATAATTACAGTACGGGAGATTCAATTACAAGTTGTGAACACCGAGGTATTTAAAAATAAAACTAGACGTAACACTTTATACTAAGTACGGAAAGTAATTCCTATAATTTCTATTAACACCTGTAAGTGCAATTAACTCAACGTACGTGACAAAGTATCGAAGATTACATCCTTTAGTATTTAATTTCAACAGTAAAGTACAAAAGTAAGTAACCTCAGGTCATAACTACGCAACTCAGTATAACCCACGGAAGAGTATTAATTACGAGTTAACCGAACTGAACTAAAACAACGCTAAACGAGAATAAATCCATCCATTTAAGATTCCTTAAGAAACAGGAACTCAAGCCGAACTAAAAGCTGCATAAAAACAATTAATCCAAGACTACGGTAAATAAATTCAACATTATTGAGTACAGATCTCACAAGTACATCACCGCATTGTGTAATTAAATATAAATAAACAACGACTACGATTTTAAAAATAACTCGACGCAATATAAACTTAAAATTAATAAATCTAATACTACAAGTACGAAATTAATCTCAAATTCTTACCAAATTTTTATCCACCCAATCCAAACTGAAAATTAACAAATTCAAATCAAAAATTACGCCGAAAAATAACAAAATAAACATCAACCTTTACCAAATTTTTATGTACCTAATCTAATTGAAAAATTAACAAACCAAAACCAAAGTTAACGTCACAAAAAGCAAAACCAACCCCAATTTTTACAAAATTCAAAATTATTTCATCCAAAAGAAAAACTAATACATCCAAAGCAGAATTAACGTTACAAATAGAAAATCAACCCCAATTTTTACAAAAATTGAAATTTCACAACCCAAACGGAAAATTAATAAATCCGAAGCAAAACTAACCATACAAATAACGAATTAAAGCTTAATTCAAAAAAAAAAAATTTTTTTTTTTTAAATTTTCCTAAATCGAAAACAACCCTTAACCAACATGAGTAACACAGACTTACGTCTCTATTTAGAGACAATACAGACGTTTGATGGCACGCAGGCCCATCTCTCGAATTTCATTGGTGCATGTGAAATGTTCCTAAAAACCTTTTACAAACCCGGAGATGACGCAAGAAATTCATTGCTTATACGCTTAGTAATAAGTAAACTAGCCGGAAGGGCACTAACCTTAACCGCCAGTAGGGACGACTTATCGGAATGGGACCAGTTTAAACAGCTACTAATTGCATATTTCGGGGACCAACGTAATATAAAATGCCTGGTACGAGACCTAATAAACCTTAGAATGGAACACAATCAATCCCCCTACCAATTCGGAATGAAATGCCAAGACGTGAGAAGTTTAATTTTAACAAAATTAAAAATCGAAGAACCCGATCAAAACGTTAGACATTTAAAACAAAATGTATGACGAAATGGCACTAGACACATATATAAACGCTTTACCAGAACGACTATCGGATAAAATCAGATTCCAACGACCCCAAAATCTAGAAGAAGCTATGAGCCTAGTAATAGAAGAAGAAAATGTAATGTATTACCGCAACAGACTATACAACCCCAACGCGAATAAAAGTTATTCACCAACAAAACTATACAAGCTACAAGACAAACAATCCTCAACAAAAATTCACACCCTTTAACCCACAAACAAATCAACCGCGAAGTAACAACCCAAGTTTTAACAATACCAATTTTAATAATCAATATAAACATTTTTCAAGACCAACATTCAATCCAACTTTTACGAAACCCGCATTCCAACCGAGATTCAATCAAAACCTAAACCAACAAAGACCAGCATTCAATGCAAATCCTAATAGAAATACACCAATGACTAATACTCATAACAACCCTAACAATTATTACAAACCAACACCAATGGACACCTCATCTGGTAACACCAGACAAAACACAAAAATAACACATATCCGACCAAACCCTCATCAGAAACGTAATTTTACATCGGAAGAATTATTTCATCAAGAAATAGAACAATGAAACAAATCATACAGAAACTTATGAACGTGACGAACAATACGAAACTTATGAGGAGTACGACGACGAAAACTCGAACTTAAATTTTCAAATGGACCAATTCATAACCGACCAAACTTAATAAACTTAAATAACATAAATCACTTAGTATTACCATACATAGAAATACCCCACGCTAAATTCAAACTATTAATCGACACTGGATCCTCTAAAACATTAATTAGCCCCAGAACCGTACAAAAACATTATTTAGATTATGTAGAAAGAGAACCATTTAAAATCAAAACAGCCCATCAAACAACACTACACCAATTCGTAGCCAATATACCCTTACCAAGAACATTTAATGTTAAAATGAAACATAAATTTTGTGTATTCGAATTTAACGACAAATATGACGGATTAATCGGAATGGACCTTCTAAGAAAATTAGGAGCCAACATTGACATTAAAAATCGCTTATTAAGAACAAAATACGGAAAAATCCCAATTAAATTTCAAAACACACAAGTTGAACAAAAATACACTATAGAACCCCGAACGGAAAGAAAATAAAATCCCAGTAAAATCTAACAAAATTTAGGAATAATAAATCATATGACATTTCAACAAGGAGTAGAAACCCCAACTGCCTTAGTACAAATAAAAGATAACTTTGCAACCACAACAATATTAAATTCAAACGACTATCCCGTAGAATTATCATTGACAGACCCAATTAACGTAGAAGAACTAAATTTTAACGAAATGGAAATAGACGAGAATTTAGAAAATAACTACAACCCAATAGAACATGACGAAATGTTAAGAGAAAATTTAACTAACATCCGCTTCAATACCGACATCAATCAAGAAGAAGAAAGAGCAATTAAGAACTTATGTTTTGAATACCGAGACATATTCCATTGTGAAGGAATACCATTAACATTCACCAACACAGTAAAACATAATATCGAGTTAACAGACAATAAACCAATTTTACAAAAGCATACAGACTACCTCATGCAAGCCAAGAAGAAGCTGACAGACAAGTAGCAGACTTATTAGACCAAGACATAATCCAGCACTCCAATTCACCATGGAGCAGCCCCGTGTTAATAGTACCTAAGAAATTAGACGCAACCGGAAAGAGAAAGTACAGAATGGTAATAGATTATAGAAAGTTAAATGAAAAACGGTAGATGACAAATATCCACTACCAAATATTACCGAAATTTTAGACAAATTAGGCAAATGCCAATATTTTACAACATTAGACCTAGCATCAGGATACCATCAGGTAGAGATGGAAGAAAAAGACATATCAAAAACAGCCTTCAGCACACCTAGAGGACATTACGAATACAAACGAATGCCATTTGGGCTAAAGAACGCACCCGCTACTTTCCAGAGAGTCATGGACAATATATTACGAGGAATACACAATGAGAAAAGCCTTGTATACCTTGACGACATCATAGTTTATTTCACATCATTGGCAGAACACATAGAAAGATTGAAAGAAGTATTCGAAAGACTTAGACAAGCACATTTTAAAGTACAATTAGACAAAAGTGAATTTTTACAAAAAGAAGTATCATTTTTAGGACATGTAATAACACCCCAAGGAGTAATGCCAAATCCAGACAAAACAAATGCAGTTCTAAATTACCCATTACCAAAAACAACCAAAGAAATTAAAGGATTTCTAGGACTTAGTGGTTACTACCGCAAATTCATTAAAGGTTACGCTCAGATAACCAAACCCCTGACAAATTGTTTAAAAAAGGGAAACAAAATTGAACACACCCGGAATTCATTAAAGCCGTAGACAAAATTAAAAACATATTAACGAATCACCCTGTATTAGAATACCCAGACTTTACAAAACCATTTATACTGACGAAAGACGCATCAAATGTAGCATTAGGCGCAGTATTGAGTCAAGGAAAAGTAGGTAGCGATAAACCTATCAGCTACGCATCCAGAACCCTAAATGAAACCGAAGAAAAATATAGCACTATAGAAAAAGAGTTATTAGCCATAATTTGGGCAACAAAATATTTTAGACCTTACTTATACGGAAGAAAATTTTACATATATACCGATGATAGACCACTAGTATGGTTATGTAAACTGAAAGAACCAAATTCAAAATTACAAAGATGGAGAATCAGACTCGAAGAGTATGATTACGAAATTATATACAAAAAAGGAATCTATAACAACAACGCAGACGCTTTAAGCCGAATCCAACTCAATGCATTAGAAACGGAATCCATTATAGGAAACGTAGACGAAGCAGAAATAAGGGAAGATCCAGACGAGATCGACACAATACATTCGACACAAAACAAAGAACCAAAAAACGCGATTAAAATCTTAAACGAGGCAATCGATATGAAACCCAACCAATTTATAATAACCGAAGTTTTAAATAACCCCAATCCAGTAAAATATACAAAAGTAGATAACAAAAAGATATATCAAATTCAAATAACAAAAGATGACAACGAGGAACAAATAATTAAAATTTTAAAAGAATACACCCCCGAGAAAAAACGATTTTATTTTTATTTCAACACCGAACATTTATACCAAAGATTTTCAGAATTATACATTAAATTATTCAATAACTCTGGACCTGAACTCATCAGATGTACTAGAAAACTAATAACACTAGACGACCATGACGAAATAAACGATGTAATTAGAAATCAACACGAAGGAAAAACTAACCATCGTGGAATTAACGAAACAATAAAACAACTCATAAGACGTTATTATTTTAAAGACATGAAGGACTTGACCACAGATTTCATTAACCAATGCGAATTATGTGACAAAGCGAAATACGATAGGAAACCCCCAAAGATACCCTTAATGTTAACCAAAACACCCGACAAATCATTTCAAAAACTACATGCCGATACTCTAGTAGTAGAAGAGCAAAACTATCTAACAATTATAGACGCATTTACAAAAATAGGCCAAGCAATACCAATCACATCCAAAAATAGCATTGACGTGACCCAAGGATTTTTACAATATTTCACATTTTACGGAACACCCGAATCAATCACTTTAGACAATGGTAGCGAATTTAAAAACGAGACAATACAAAACACTTTAGAACTACACAAAATAAACATTCATTTCATAACGGAAAACCACCCTGAGTCAAACGGACTAATCGAACGATTACATTTAACCCTGTTAGAACAAATTCGATTATTAAGAATAAATTATAAAAAGGAACATATAACCAATTTAATGTCATACGCACTAATCGCCTACAATAACACTATTCACTCATCAACAAATTTTACACCCTTAGAATTAACCTTAGAACATTCAGATTCGCGAAATCCCTATGACATACACTACAATAAAGAAGTATATCAACAATATGCGAAGGATCACAAACAAAAACTAAAAATAACTTACGACAAAGTAAAAGATAAATTAGAAAACGATAAAGAACGTATCACCACAACCCGAAATAAAAATACCGACTCAAATAAATTTTCAATAGGACAAACCGTATATGAGAAAAACTTTCAAAGCAAGCGACATAAAACAGCACCCAGAAATTTAGGACCATTTAAAATTAAGAAAATATCAGATAAAAACATAGCAGTGGTAGACAACGGTAAAATAACGAAATACATTCATTTAAAAAACCTAAGACACCCTGTAATTTCAGATGGACAATCATCACCCTTACCGTCAACCTCCACCCAGGTAGAACGGACAACCAAGTAATAATATAACAAATAAAGAACAACCCCGGTATACTACCAATAAGCTAGGCAGTATACAAAATACAATATTTACTCAAATAATATCCAACCTTACTTTAACGCAACAAATTGTAGCAACATTAAGAATAACGAAATAATATTTTGATAGAAATCTAGATAGTAGAAAGTAACAATTATCATTATTATCATTTATTTGCTTTTCCAACGAAAGCTACTAGCACATACCAAGTAATCATACCCAAAACCAAATTCCTATCCCTAAATGAACTGAGATATGGTTATACAAACGAAAAATGTACTGAAGTAACACCAAACCAATATTTATGTCAATCGATGACGACAACAACCATTCAAGAAGACAGCCCTTGTGAAGTACAACTATTAAAATTCTCAAATCATTACGAAAACTGTGAAACCAAACAAGTGCAAATAACTAATATGAAAATTCAAAAAGTTACAGATAACAAATGGATAGCCATTTTCCCAACAGAAGTAATAGCAACCATCCACTGCAACCAAGATGAAAATAACCAAGCATTAATCGGAAGCAAACTAATTACCCTCAAAGAAGATTGTTATGTGAAATTGAAAGATGAAGTAATCAGAGTTTATCAAGATCCCATAGCAACAAAGAAACTTGCAAACCTACCGGAACTACAATTCAAAATACAACAAGAAGACGAAGAAATAAACAAGAAACCTATGAAGCTAGAGCATCTAGACTTAGACGATCTCAACCACGCCGTGAAATTAGTGGAAAGTTATAAAGAACAATTAAGTGAAATCAAAACGCCAAAGTTACATTATAATAATATAAGTGTTTGGACAATTGTATTGATCATTTTAGTAATTTTTGTAATCATGTATGTATTATACAAAATGTACCTTAGATATAAGAATGAAGGAAACAGTACTAGATTTAAGGAAACAAAGAGAAAAAAAGGAAACAATAAGTATACCCTTAGAAACAATGAATTTTAAATGAATTTAAATAATGTATTTTATGTATTTAAAAATTAAGAAAAACCTTAATTTTTCATTTACGGTGGGAGGAGTTATGTATCCCCCAATTACATATATATATATATATTAATGTATTGAATCTAATATGAATTATTAGAAATTATTAAGTAAAAGTATAAGTTCAATGCAACATTGTAACACAAGGATAACCCAGAGAGGTTATCGACAGTTCATGAGAACGGAATGCAGCTTTGCATCCGTGAGGGCAGTGATACTGCAGGTGGCAGGTCACAGGCGGTCAACATACCGCAGTTACTTAGAATTAAGTTGTTACATTGTAATAAAGTGTACAATAAAGAGAAACGCAGACATGAGATCTGCAAGTTCTCACAGCCGTGTGAGGGGCAGGTTATTATAAAAGGCCCGGGAGCTCAATGCCCGGCAGTCAGTCTTCAAACTCCATACTTCGTTGTTTGAGCTACTCAACCGAGTCAGTCTTCGAACTCCATACTTCGTTGTTCAAGCTACTCACTAGTACAATAATTATTTTAGTATTATGTACAAGTTATCCAAATTTTAACTAATAAAAATTTGTTAAAGTCAAAGTGTTTTTAAAAAACCAGCTCCAAAGGCCCGCACTTTAACTCGCGTTGCTGTCTAATATCGAAAAATTAAATTATCTTATCAGTTGCTGTAGCGGGGAGTCTTGAAAATCATTTATTCGGTACCCATTTCGGGAGATAATTTTATCATTTCCTATAACGCCTTGCGTGAGAGATTTAGCAATCCGCGTTTATTGGTAACTTTGCATTGGAAAGCTATGAAAGACTTTCCACCTTTAAAATCAGAAGACCCTAAGAAACTTAGGGCACTTATTGATTGTTTTTCAGAGAACCTTGCTGTTCTAACTAACTTAAAGTTTCCCACTGAACATTGGAACTTTATTCTAGTCGATTTTTTTTTTAGAAAAACTCGATCCGTTCACTAGAAAACGCTTCGAACTCCAATCGGATCCAAAGCAAATACCCAATTTCGATGATTTGAGATATTTTTTAACCCAACAATGTGCAGCGCTGGAAACCTTTTCTTCAACCGCACCTGTTTCTTATTCGACGACTGCCCATACATCTCACACATCAGTGCCTAAGAAATCCTCAGCGTTTCAATTTAAACCAAAGGTTTCTTCTAACGTAGTTTCACTGGATACACCAAGTAGCTCCAGTGACTCAAATAATTTATTTTCGCACCATTGTCCTTCTTGCAAAGGCAATCACTTAATTTACAGATGTCAATCGTTTCTAAAGAGAACTTCGACAGAACGTTTCGACATTGTCAAACGCTTACGCCTTTGTTTAAATTGCTTACGAACAGACCATGCGTCCATGCAATGCAAATCTTATAATTCCTGTCGAACTTGCGCCAAGCCGCATCATACCTTGCTACATTTTGAACCGCAACCTGCTTCTAGCCGTTCAGCTGAACCGATCGCTACACCTATGCATAAAAATGCCAATAGGACGCAGTCAGCCTCTCCTATTCCGGCAAATGTTTTGTCTTCACAGACGAATTCAAATCCTGGGGTTACTGTCTTACTCTCCACTGCTGTTGTGGAAGTTCAAGACCGGTCTGGTAGATACAAACCGATCAGGGTACTCTTAGACCCTGGCTCTCGTTAGCTTTATTCGAGACGATTGCGTGAGCAAACTTTGGCTTCCACGCATACGTTCTCAAGTTCCGATTTATGGACTTGGGCAGACAACTTCAGCAGTCAATAGGGGTGCCGCCAGCTGCACCATTCGCTCTATGTTAGACTCTGAAAAATCTCTAGAAGTCACAACTTTTGTGCTTTCGTCAATATCTGGCAAATTACTAAGCGTTGAAGTTCCTAATAATTGGGAACACTTATGCGGCCTGCACTTTGCAGACCCGACCTGGAACTCTCCAGGAACCATTGACATGCTCCTCGGAGCAAATGTTTATCCGTTCATCATCAATGGCGGTGTTATACATGGCAAATTTCTTCAGCCTGCCGCCATATATACAATTTTTGGTTGGACTATTATTGGTCCCACAAAAAGCTTGCAGTCTGATACTGTCCAAGCATTTTTTACTTCTGTAGAAGATCCTATCGAACAGACCCTAAGGCGGTTTTGCGAGATAGAAGAGTTGCCATCCAAGCCTTATACTTCTCCAGAAGAAAAAAAGGCAGATTTGATTTTTGAAAACACGTTTTCTCGTGACCCTAGCGGTCGTTTTATTGTTGCGTTACCGTTCAACGATACTTTGCCCGTTTTTGATAATTGCTTTGAGATGGCTAAAAAAAGACTATTTTCGTTGGAGCGCAAATTGCATGCTCAACCGGAGCTACGCGCCCAATACAACAATTTCATTCAGGACTATCTTGATGCGGGTCATATGGTATTACTCGATTCTCCGCCCGTTGGGAACGATAATTATTTTTTACCCCATCACCCTGTGTTTAAAGAGGAAGGTCATACTTCTAAAATTCGTGTGGTTTTTGACGCCTCTGCAAAGGCTAAAAACAACGTGTCACTTAACAACACTCAATTGGCTGGACCTAGTCTCCAAAACGACATTTCGTCAATCTTACTGAAATTTCGTACTCATCGTTTCGTTTTTACTTGTGATGTTCGCCAAATGTATCGACAAATTTTGGTTACCGAAGAACATCGAAAGTTTCAGTTAATTGTTTGGCGGTTCTCCGCAAAAGAACCCATTCAGACTTATCAGCTTAATACAGTGACCTACGGTATTAAGTCATCGCCTTATCTAGCATTAAAGACTCTTCAGCAATTAGCCATTGACGAAGGCAAAAGGTTTCCGTTAGCCGCTGAGGCTATACGGTCAAATCTATATATTGACGATTTCGTCGCTGGTGGAGATTCTATACAATCGGCCCGAGAAATCAAAGATCAACTTATCCGACTTTTACATTTGGCTGGTTTTGAACTTCGAAAATGGAGTTCTAATTCAGTTTCTATTTTGGAAGGCATTCCGTCAGATTTTTGCCAATATACTTCTCTCGATTTCGATTCTGACGAATCAATAAAAATATTAGGTCTTCAATGGTCACCTACAGAAGATATTTTCTCATTTCGGGTTAAACCATTAAACCCAATATGTACAAAGCGCAACATACTTTCGCAAGTTACCAGAATATATGATCCATTAGGGTTTTTAGCCCCACTAACACTTTTTGCAAAACGCCTAATCCAGCATCTGTGGATGTTAGGTTTAAATTGGGATGGCATCCCACCAGCAGACATTTCGTCTCAA
This sequence comes from Platerodrilus igneus, assembly GCA_036346225.1. NCBI lineage: Eukaryota > Metazoa > Arthropoda > Insecta > Coleoptera > Lycidae > Platerodrilus > Platerodrilus igneus. The sequence continues at coordinate 817,560 of JARFIW010001174.1, read as the reverse complement.
TGGCAGCAATACCAGGAAGAGTTGCCGTTATTATCGTCATTAAAGTTACCACGTTGTTTACCCCCTTCGGATCCTTTTACTTGTCATTTGCATGGGTTTTGCGATGCTAGCGAGGTAGGGTATGCAGCGGTAGTGTATTTCCAGTTCATAAATCAAACTACTGGAGAAATAACTGTACAATTTGTAACCGTTAAAACAAAAGTAGCTCCAATTAAGCGCATTTCAATTCCACGTTTGGAATTATGTGCCGCCGTTTTATTAACCGATTTACTTTCTTTTACCATTCGGTCTTATCAAGGCTTGATTGAAATCTCCTATGTTTCAGCGTGGAGTGATTCTACGGTCGCTCTCACTTAGATACGTTCTCCACCTTTTCGTTGGAAAACTTTTGTGGCAAACCGTGTTAGCCACATTCAAGAAATCATTGCACCTAGCCGATGGTTTTATATTAAATCTTCGCATAATCCGGCTGATCCTGCATCTCGGGGATTAATGCCAAGCGCGGTTATCTCATGTTCGCTATGGTGGGCGGGGCCTGAATGGCTTCACTACCCTAGTGACTCGTGGCCGCCTCAACCAACATTGTCAACCTCAATTGCTGAGGTAACTACGGAAAGGAAGATCCTAACATTTGTCGCTCAAACAGATTCAAACGTCATTGACATTTTACTAAGTCGCTTTTCATCGTTATGTAAAATCCAAGGCATCGTAGCTTAAATCTATAGATTTTCTAAACCCATGGCTCAACGTCATACGGGTCCCTTAACAGACATTGAGTTACACAATGCTCTCATGATTATCGTTCGGCGTGTACAGAATGTTACATTTTCAAAGGAAATAGCTTCGATCAAGGCAAACCGTAAATTACCTAAAAGCTTGCGAAAACTTTCTCCATTTGTTGATCCACAAAATATCTTAAGAGTAGGTGGGCGCTTGACACATTCTTCGTTTCCCTATTTCGAAAAGTTTCCTGCGTTATTGCCTCAGCGGCACCGATTAACCGAACTTATCATTCGGTCAACTCATGAAAGGTATTGCCATCCCGGTGTTAATACCACAGCGTATCTTATCCAACAGAATTTCTGGATCCTTTCTATTAAAAATTCAATCAGAAATTATTTATTATCATGTCATAGATGTTTTCGTACCAAACCGGTCCTGGTAACTCCTCCTATGGGAGACCTACCGGCAGCACGTATTACCCAAATCAAACCGTTCAGTATTGTTGGTGTTGATCTTGCTGGCCCTCTTTTAATAAAGGCTAACCGCCTACGAGGTTCTAAATCTCTTAAGGTCTATATTTGTATTTTTGTTTGTTTTGCCACTAAGGCAGCACATATTGAACTTGTTTCGGATTTGTCGGCAGACGCGTTTCTTGCCGCTTTGCGACGATTTATAGCACGTCGAGGACGCTGTTCTCAAATATTTAGCGATTGCGGTACTAATTTTGTAGGTGCCTATCGTCAGCTTACGAGTTATCTGCATAGTGCAGTAACCTCAGAATGGATAAAGTGGTCGTTTAATCCACCTAGCGTCCCTCACTTCGGTGGCTTGTGGGAAAGCGGTGTTAAGTCGGTAAAGACACACCTAGCTCGCGTAATCGGCGAACAAAAACTTACCTTTGAGGAACTTTACACAGTTCTTACTCAAATTGAATCTGTTCTAAATTCAAGGCCACTCTGCGCTTTGAGTTCGGATCCAAATGACTTGCGTTGCCTAACACCAGGTCATTTCCTAACTATGGAACCTCTTTCTGCACCACCAGATGAGGACCATTCAACCAACGTTTTACCATTAAAGAGCAGGTGAAAACTCCTGCAAAAACAGCACCAAGATTTTTGGGCTCGCTGGAGCCATGAGTACTTACATACTCTGAATCAAAAGGTTAAATGGCACTCTAAGGTAGGTGTCCGACAAGTTGAAAAGGACACTATTGTCCTCATCAAGGACGACCAGCTTTCTCCACTTCAATGGAAGTTTGGTCGTATTATTAATACCTTTCCCGGTACGGACGGTATTATACGTGTCGCGGAGATCAAAACTGCACATGGCACATTAAAACGATCTTTGGTCAAACTAGCACCGCTACCGGTATTTTAATTTTATTTTTATGTTTAGATGTATATACACATTTCTTACATGTATAGTAGTATATTATTTTTACATATTTGCTTATTTACATATAAATTTTTATTTTTGCATAGTTGGTAATATCGCTCGCTATAGTGTACCACCCTATCTTTCGTTACCTGTTTTCCTAGCAAGGTCAAATCCCATGTGATTTCCTTCACCCAACATACTTCCCTCCTTTTCAAAATTCTATGAATTTGGTGGGCGGTATGTTACGTCATCATCGAACAATTCGGTATTTGTGACAATAAATACCATCAGTGCGTGCACCCTACAGTTTAGTGAAACATTTTATACCGACAGTGGAAGTGCGTGAAGACAGTCGCATTCGAACCCTTGCAGAAGACGGTTGTATAGAGCTTTTGAAAGCGACACCGACACCCAACCGTGCGTGTTTTTGGTTGTCCGTCAAACCTTTTGTGTGTGAACCTTTATTGCCCACAGCGGCACAGGCTTAAGGTATTTATACCCTTTATTACGTAGTTCGTTGTAGTTGTTTTTAGTTATTACATAACCCCTCCACCGCTATCGGTATTGCTACAAAAGCAATTGGTCCTTCCCTATAATTAGCATATCTTATCACCTTATTCACCCCCCAATAATCCAATACCACTTATATCAGAAACATCTACAATTACGGTAGACAACCAAATTATCGAATCCTTCATAAGTGCTCTTGCAGGGGAATAAAAATAAATTTGAGTTGTCGTTGCTCTAACAGGGAAGGTTGAGAAACTTTGTGGAAATTGTTTGTTATTAAGAGGAGGGTTAGTCATTTGGTTTCTGTAGTATAATTTACTTTATTTCCGAAGATCGTTGCTCAATACCAACTAAAAGTGTATTATATTTATCAAGAATTAATTCCTGACTGTGTACACGAAATTTTCCAATAAAGTCCAAAAGAGAGTATTCTCGTGTAGAGATAATATAAGATTTAAAAAAGTTTTATAAAATTACTGCCGAGCGCTTTCGACGTTAGCCATCATCGGTGCCTCTACAAGTAAGCGTGCGAAAATTATATAAATCAAATTTTTTTTATAAAATTAAAAAAAAAATCAGTCTTAAAAATTTAAAAAAAAAATTTTTTTAAATTTTTTTTGAAATATTAATTTTTAAGTTGACAGTAAGTAACTATCGTAAAATTTTTGATTTATATAACTTTCGCATGCTTACTTGTATTAGCACCGAAGATGGCTATGGCCGAAAGCGCTCTGCTGTAGTTTTATAACAAATTTTTAAAATATTATAGTATTTCTACACGCGAATACTCTCTTTTAGATTTTATTATGTTTATGCCTACACATTTTACAACAGAAACAACTTTTGCAAATTCTATATTCACCGAACAATTAATACATAGGACTTCCTCTTTAAATCGCGCCACGATATGGATAAAAATTTACTATATCTGAAATAGTATATTTAGTAGAACAAATCAAATAAAAGTTACTTAATTATGAATATCAACCTAATTACCTGCGATCATATCGACAGATGTCATAGAGTATGTTCTAAGATAAATAGTACGCCGCGAGCTACAATCATAAAATTTGTCAGTCACGGGTATAAGACTGTAGGCTGTGTAACGAAAAATTGCTGTGGAATTATTGTCAAAGAGGACTTTTAACCAAAGTAATATATTAGTTGCTCATACAAGCTGTAAGTAGGTATGATTGGAGAAACTGCTGGAGATAATGATGCCGTCCTTAATATAAAGATAGGGAATAGTTGACATTATATTCACAATATGCGGGAACTAAATGCCTTGGATGCTTTACTGTAGCTTTGTCATCCAAAGCGCTTAATTGAAATTACTTCGGTGTATATTAAAATTTTTTTGTTACGTTTATTCTGTTCTTTGATTAGAAATTTTATTTAATTTTTGCATTGTATTAATTTGTAGAAATATGATTTCTTTCTATTATTATGAGGTATAATATTTTAGTTGAAAGATATGTTTGCAATATACATAGGATTATGAATATGTTGTATGTGCTCATATCAACTCTGCTTGTATATTGCACTTGTGGGTCTAATGCGCATCGCCCACACTTGGTAATTACATATTTAATGCAAGAACAAACTACTTTTAAGCCAACGGTGAACTCTGCCAAATTGTGCATCCCAATAATTTTAAATGGGGTAATCACGACTTGCTAGTTTATTCGTTATCAAATATTTGCTGAATGCTTTATATCAACAGCAAGATGCAAACACCACATTATACATTTCCTATAAATATTTATGCAATTGTATTGATATTTCTGTTCCAAAAACAAGACACCCGAAATATAGATACCCAACTTGGTTCAATACGGAGTCGATTCGAATCTAGAAGCTACGATCTATTTTCACAGATCGAGACATAAGTCGGAATTCCACTAAATCTAAAAGAATATTAAATGTTACTTATAGGGAATATATTGGACATGTTGAAGATAATCACTCAAGTGACTGCAAGTTATTTTGGATCTATATTAATAGCAAATAACGGACTACTGAACATAACAATCTGTTTATCGAGAATGGCGTAATCTTAAATTCCACCACTGTCGTTGCCGATGGTTTTATACATTACTTTGAGTCGGTCTATACAAAATCTGGCCAGCTTGATATTTCCTGTCACAACTCTAGAATTAGCAATAGCACATTGAGTATTAATAGGATACACTTGTCTGAAATTGATAAAGCTTTCAGGAAATTAATGGGGAAGACGTCATTGAACCCCCGCGACATTCCTTTTATATCTACACAGCCTACATGGATATTCTTTCATATCCCCTACTTATTCTATTCAATTTAATCATAGAAACTGGAGTTTCTTCATATTCCTGGAAGTTTACAAAGTCACACCCTTTCACATAACTCCAACTCCAACTACCGAGCAATTTCTTTACTATCAACCTCAGCAAAACTCGTCGAATTCATTTTGTACGACAGGTTGTATACGCATATGAAGAGTTCAAAAGTGACAAAGCTGACTGTATTTTCTGAAAACGCAAATATGGCACTTGAAAAAAATTCTTTTATATGTTGCATATGCTGACTTTTCTGAGACTTTAGATAAAGTTGATTACGGAATACTGCTAAATAAGCTAAAGCAACTTGTGTTAGGTCATAAGCTGCAGGAGTTAAATCAATCTTCTCTTACCGATAGATTACAATATAAATTGCATATAAGGAAACATCCAGCACAATACGTGACAACATCAGTAGTACCTCAACGCTCCAATCTGGGCCCCTCCTGTTTCTTATGTTTATCGATGATCTACCGAGCTGTCTACAATATTGCCATTCTTTACTTTACGCTGACGACCTCAAGACGTATAGATAAAGAAATTTATTCTGATACTGATAGCTCACTCCAGTAGTCCGATATGAATTCTCTGTATCAATGGAGTCTATCAAACAGATTGTACTTCAATATTAAGAAGTGATTTTCTATGACATATAACTCATATGAGAGTTTTACCCGAATTTATACATTCGGTACTTAAATCTTACAGCAGGTTACAGAAATTACTGATCTTGGGGTCTACCTTTAATGTTGTATGCAAGTCAAGCTATAGGCTTGTGTTTTATTCTGCGTAATAGTTTTAACTTTAACTCTATAAATATTTTCTGCGTATTACTTAATCTGCTCGTACGACAATCTGGAGTACGCATTTGTTGTCTGGGCACCAGATAAAATTAAGAACTTGTAAATGTTGGAAAAATATATAATAAATTTCTGAGATGCATATACATAAAAAGTATAAAATAGCACCTACCTATGGATCATACGCGCCACTGAGGACTGAGTTCAAGTTGGTATAGCTTGACAAACGAGAAAAATCCACTCATTAACCCTCCTGTATAAGATACTTAACGCTGATATTTATTACCCTTGTTTGCTATCAAAATTTGGATTATACGTGTCTTAGTGAATGTTCAAGAAAACTGCCTTACTTCATGTTAATTGTTGCCATACGGGTGCTAGAAAACTCAATCTCTAATCACTAAGTTTTCCAGGATTTTAATGGTGTTAAGGAAAATATGCGGTATCACATTTTGTTTGAGGTTTAGTATTTATATGTACTGGTAACTTTATTTTTGTTTGTTGTTATGCTTTGTTTTTTTTACTTCATACTCCTTATGATTTTCATTTCTTGTATTATTAATTTTAGATACATGTAAATAGAGTATAAAGACTGTATGTTTCTTGTTATACTTAATTAAATAAATACATAAATAATTTCATTTTAATCAATAGAATTTCATATATCACATAAACAAAATTAAATTTTGTTTACTGCATGATTCTAACTGATTAAATAAGAATCTTTCTTAACCATCGTTTACTTTCTAACTCTGAAACGGAATCAGAAATGGAATCTAAGAACAATATAATTCTTTGTAAGAAATAAGTTATTTTAATTTTGCCTCTAAACATTTGTTATCATTTCGAATAACCAAGTGTAATTTGAATATGCCAACCAGTAAGCCAAAACTAATATACTCAAAATTCAAACTATAACAACTAACAAAAATTCAGTTCAGCAAGTGTGTATTAAAAACATTGCTAAATGAGGTCATTGATTTATTAAACAAAGTAAAATGCAAAAAATCAAGCATGTTGTAACCAATTTTTAATTAATAATTTTAACCAACTATAAACAACAACTGTGTACTAAAAGTTTAATTAAAGGATTTCAGTACGTGCAAAAAAGAACATAAGCATATGACAACTTTCATTATTTTAAAAAAATCTAAGTGAAGGATAGCACGGAGGATAGGTATTGAAAGTCAAAACGTGGAAAATGGGTCTAATTAGGGGTCTATTTCTAGCGGAGGGCATGAGCTATAACTAACACAAAAAAACAAACAGAATAGGGCGTCACTACGTTACTAGGGAAAGAAAAATACTTCAAAAGGAAAACATAGAAGTCCCAATAAATTTAACACAATAATATGGTTAATAAGCAACTCGTACTCCAGTACCAAACTAATGATGTGCCTGTAAGAAAGACTTGATTAATAAATAAATAAATAAATAAATAAGGTACAATGTGTCTCAAACTAAAATAAGTGCCAAGTTAGAAATATAAATGTTTTCTATATCTTCTATTCATAATAGAACACCACACTGTTTTCATCTATTTGCAAAGCCTGCTCTTTTATTTGACTCTGGACTTTTAGTTTTGTAAACAGAATCCTTCACTTTACTATCTTGATGCACAAACAATTTGATCTCAAACCTTAGTAACTTTTCTACTAGTCCAAAAATTATCAAAATGATTTTAACTAGTGAAATTTTTTCTCTACTAATTTACTGCATTTAAAAATCAATACCAAGTAAATTAACAAAGATAACAGACGCATTAATTTTTATTTACTTAATTTCATTTTTTTGGATTCAGACGTGCTTACATAAGTGAGGAAAAGTTTGGAGAAATATTTACAAGAAAAATATAAACTATTCTTTTTAGTTTCAAAATCTCACTATGCACTCATCATAAAAACCTGATTTATCACATCATCAAAATATACAATTGAAGAATTGTTAGTTTTAATTTGTTTCTGAATTTCCTTTCGTCATTTACAATAAAACTTGACATAACTTACTTTTTCAGATCCGGATTAGCTTACAGCAGAACAAACTATTTACGGCATTGTCTGAAAATATTTACCCAAAGCTTTTTTATAATGAAAATACAGAAGGATCGATGTTTGTAATTCAGCTTAACTTTTTAATCAGCTAGAACATATTTGCAAATTATATGACCAACGTAAGAGAGAAAACTTTCAAAACAATATAAGTTGCTAGCTAAAAATAGTTTTGAATAAAATATATATATATATATATATATATATATATATATATAGACAATTTTGTTGGTTATATCCAAACATAAAGAATGAGCTTGCTCTAGGTTCCTAAGTAAATCCTACAACTATTTGAACTAATCATGCCTCGTGTCTCATGTGTAAGATTTTATAGTTCACGTAAAATGTTGTGTTTCTGATTACTACTAGTAATCACTATACCAAAGATGAACAATAACATTGAAGGGTATGAGACTTCTTTTGTAAACGACGATCAACTGGTTTACGTCTTAAGGCTGTTCAACTAGTTTACCATCTACGCACCAGCTGCTGACGAACCATAAAAACAACTGTGACGTCACTTCAAATTTATTTTCAACTTTTTTGTTTCTTGTTTCTATGTTTGTTGTTTTTCATCATACGCGCTGTTCTTTCTTGTTAGATGCAGGTCGCTTCCCCTAATTACTCCAATTATACGAATATTAGAGTAAATAGTAAGGAAAAAGTTACAAAAAATAACAAAAACCAAGAGTAATATTTTAAATTGTTAGACTGCCTCCTTCCTAAAAGCATAAAAAAACTCTAGTAAGTTCAATAACTAAGATTTTCTTCTACGACATCTGGCTAAATCCTAACATACTAAACTCTCAACTTCAATCTATAGTTTCAAAAAAATTACAAATCGACTAAACTAACCATAAAGGAGTTATACATTGTTGTAATAAGTGTATAGTAACTACGTGTACAAAACTTCCAACCCGGAGTCACATCCGGGAAGAAATATTTGGTAATTAACAGATTTAATTTAAAATTAAAATTGAGAAGTTTAACGCTCTAAGGAAATAAATTAAAGTTTACCAAAAATAACAGATGGCTACAGGTCTTCCTAATATCTAACAATCATGCGTCCTAACCAATGATTCCAATACAACAAAGCATTGCCATACAAATTCAACAACATTTTACTTATTTAAATAACAACCAGACATGTCTCAACAGCTATTCAAAACATTCACAAAAGCTTTCCGTCAATATCCTTAACAAGGAAAACTTGGCAACAACAGCATCAACCTACCAACTACATCACCACCGTAATTATTTAATTCAAACAAATAGAAATCGCATACAACTTCTTTTGTACACAACTAACCACGGAATGTAGTACGGACACTCTTCACCACATCTCACCAAACTTTCAGTCATCTATATAGTAACTGCCACCCGGTATCACTGCACTTTGCACGTGTACCACAAAATCAATCACCAATCAAAACATTTCAATGAAAACGTTGTGACTCACTACAAAATATAGACCAACCTCACTAAAGACCTGTATTCAACAGATGAACAATACCACAACATGTTCCACCGAAAACTTATTTCTTGGAAGCAACAGAAGTAGCTCAGTAAAGCGAAGGACAGCGCTATACCAAACGAGAAATTGGGCTTCTCCTCTCTTAGCAACAAAAAGATTCTTATCTAACCAACTTCACCCTGTTAAATGCGCAAACACCAAGAACAATACCTCAAACTCAAGTACTGTAGTAGAGAAATTAATAGCTCACTGTGGATACTACCAATGCGACAACTACCTAATAATTGATAAGGTAAATGAAGCAGTACCTTACACAACTTTCATTTTCTAAATTCCTCACTTTAAAATATAATCGCCCAAGATATTTAAATAAGCAGAAAACAATCCACTACCCTATTTTTCAATTTCATCCCCAGTTGACATGTGGTTTCAAATATTTAATGTGCCACTTGCCTGCTTTAGATCCATCCAAATTCTGTAGTTCATATATTAAATTTAAAAACTTCTTCTTAATCCTACACATAACAAATTTTAGTGCTAAGTTAGCAGCAAACTTATCTCCAGCACTAAACAGTACCTTATTAGCGCTCCATATCTTATCACTAACATTAAAACAAATGTTTCTTCTCCTTAAATTGTATTTCTTGCTTGAACGGTGATATGCTGCAAGCAATTTCCGACGAACATTCAAAAATCTGAAAAAGATTCTGACGATCAGACGTACATAACGGCCTACTGCCAGAAACAATTTCTACATCCTGCTGTGGTTCAAATCCTCCAACATAAAATTTACCGGTGAACGGAACATGCGACCAAATACTGAAAAGTTGGGGGATACTTCGTAGCCTAATATTTTGCCGAATCGATAGTAAACAGAATACGTAGTAACTTTACATCCTAAGTATCGTGTTTATTTATACAAAAACGAATCGCAATACTTACTGTTTTGTTAATGCGATCCACAAAATTGTACTGGGGTGAGTAAACATCAATGTACCTAATTTTTTTTTGTATTTTATACTTATCACATATGGCCCCAAAATTCCATCTGATAACTGTTTGCCATTATCACAAATAATAAACTGATGAACTCCAAATACTACGAACACCTTTTCTTCTAGTATTTTTTTAATAATAAGTGCCTTCGCACTCCGAAGTAATTGAAATAAAGTAAATTTTGAGAACCAATCACCATATAATTTTCCTGAATTTCGGGTATGACGAAAAAAATTTAAAAAGAGAAGATATAGCCTGTAATTTATTAAACAAGTTCTTCACAAAAAACTAATCACTACCATAACTACCACAACGCAATTCTCTGGCACGCGCTCTCGCTCTACTCATAACTGAACTACCGAATCAAATAAAAGTGTCTTATGATGCATAGATTTGCTAGAATGACAGACTCCTCTACGAGCCTCACCTAGAATAACAATCAAAAATATTACATCATCACCTGTCTAAAGAATGATGGAAAGCTAGAGCTAGAAACTCACCTAGAGTCTCGTCTAGACTAACGTACTGCTGAACGACTAACTCTTTACGACAAGGCTCGCCTAGACTAAATAAAACTAAACATGCTGCGTTGCAATGTTGATGAAAAAAATTTAAAAAACTGCTAGAAAAACAAAATCGTGTCTGCTGCACAAAAGCAACCCTCAAACGTTATGACGGCAGCAAAATTTAATGTATCAGATTAACAAAACAAAGCTTCATACACTTCACTCGACCAGAAAGATGAGTTAATCTAGATTGCACTCTTTTCCTATACAAATGGGTAAATTAGCTGAACCAACTACTTCCTTTAATAATCATCTGCGGTGAATATACATTTTTATCTCTATTTTAAGGTTTCTAACCAAGGAATTGCTAGAGATCCTACTACTGATATAATACATCCAAAAAGACTACTAATATCTATATCAAACAACTTCACCATCACATTAAAGTGATTATGACACAATTTTTTAACAAATAACGAATTGGTTTTGAGCTTGGGAAAGTTTTGACAAAACGTTTTCACCACCTTAACCACTCTGACAAGTCTTTACTACAAAAAAGTTTATTCTGCTTGCACACTACTGTAACCTTTTGTGAAAAAACAACTTGGCGACTACTACCCAACTGCTTCTTTACTCGTTTTTTAAACACACTGAACATGATGTTACTGTTACGCCAATACGTCCACACTTAAAACTAAAGATCTTTTTGCGTGCTCTACAAAATCTAAATACATGACCTCCACGTGAACAATTCCAACAAGTAAATTTTTTATTTGTCGACGAACCTGTATCCTTAACAACAGATTTAGACTCATCATTGTTAATAACTTGGACTTGAGGTTCTAATTCACTCTTAAATTTTCTACCATCACGTGATGAAGTATTTTTCCCTGAAACTAAATGCTTAACACTGCTTGACACTCACTGACTTTTGCTTTAACAAACAGACCTCTTCTAATTTTTTATAAAGTCTTCTTAATGTAGCCATATCCCCAATTTCTGAAAAAACTGGCTGCGAAATAAAATCTGGCAATAAACTTTTTCTAATGATTCTTATTTTTGTAACCTCTGCTGGAACTTAAGACATCTTACTAAACAAACTTTCCATTTAGGCAATGAATATTACACATGATTTTATTTTCTTTTGCTTACAAGCTTTATTCATATCCCAAACTTCGTCCTCTGAATGAGCAGGTAGAAAATGTTCCTTCAAACGAACAACTAAGGAATTCCAATTTCCCAAAGAATTGCAAACACTTCTCCACCAAATATATGCTTCACCTACAAATAACTCGGCTGAGGAATCGAATAGTCGACCTCTGTCACTTTGGGAGATTGCGCTAACTCCATCAACCTCTCTAAAAGCTGGTACAACTCTTTCAAAGATCCTGAAAATTTTATGAACCAAAAACCACTTGGTATGGTAGGTGAAATATATGTAACTGTATTAATAGACGCGCTAGAACCTGGGGATGGCATTATACTTGAATCATTCTGATTAACCAAACCTAAATTTTTCTCTACTTTTTCATACAACTCAGCTTTAATGACCAGAATAGTAGCTAAAGTTTCGTACTTGAATAGAGTTTCTTCCTGTGGATTTTCATTGGGAGAGTCATTCGTTTAATACGACCACTAACATGTATGAATCTTGACTGTATTCTTTTGAACATCGAACCCAACTCGCAACCATCAAACTGATAAAAGATTTTTAATTGACCATAGATTTTTATTAATTTCCTCACATTCGACTGAAAGTTCAACATCATATTCAGAAAAATCCATCGTACAACCAAATTTACGAATTTCTTTTGCTAACAAACTACCAAGCAAATCCCTCTTGTCTTCAACAGGTTTACGACTTTCCATGTCTTGTATCTTCAACTCGTACTTTAATTCATTTCTAAGCAAATACACAGGTTTAATTGCTTCTGCTAACCTGGAAAAAATATTCAAAATTAATCTACACCAAAAGTAAATTAATAAAAAAGCACTCTATTGAAATCGAACAAATTTTAACACAACAAAATATGAGCTACACAGCAGAAAACGGTGTCGTTAACAGCAGAACAACGAACTAAACAAATCGAGCAAATCGAATCTAAGCAAAAGAATCGAGGCTCATAGTTGAGAGCTAGAATCTTAAAAAATTTGGAACAAAATGGAGTCCCACGTCTGCGGCGCTACTTGTATGACAACTTTCCCTATTTTGAAGAAGGTGGGAAATAGGAAGGCGTTGTGCTCGCGGTCTAACTGAGGATGAAACCTAGCGAAGGGCACGAGCTAGGTCGTTATACAAAATCATTCATTCTTCTAACTTCTGCAACTTTTATTTCGAATTATCATCACGCACACTCTTAAAACTTTTTTTTTAACGAGTTACGCCATAAACTTTATTTTCAACTTCTTTTCTGTACCATCTTGTTTGCGCCTTGACAAGGGTATCATTCCACATATCACAACTAAATTAACTAGAATTAACTATATGCTTCTCTCAAACGCAATCGTGCCTTAATATTTTACAAACGCCCTCCTCTTCCATGCGAACCGGTGAGACCACTTGTTGATTGATTGAAGGACCCCGCAAAAGTTTCGAATCCCCACATTTGCCAACTACACACGGTTTCCTAGTTAAACGACGCGCATTACAACGAACCTAAGATGATATGCCAGAAAAGAGTAATAAATTTCAGGTGCGTGAAGTTAGCGGAATAATGTCGGCAGGAATAATTTTAATTGAAGTAATAGTTAGTGCTTCGTTAGTGCTTTTTAGTGCCCAAATATGAAAGTCAGCGGACTATTCAAACAATAGTTATAAGTAGTTAAAGTTATTCCGCCAACTTCACGCTTGGCGGAAAAGTGTAGGCAGGAATAATTGTAGCAGGTGTAATGGTTAGTGCTTCGTTAGTGCTCGTTAGTGCCCAAATAAGAATGCCAGCGGACTACTCAAAAAATAGTTATACGCAGTTAAAGTTATTCCGACAACTTCACGCCTGGCGGAAAAGTGAAGGCAGGAATAATTGTAGCAGGTGTAATGGTTAGTGCTTCGTTAGTGCTCGTTAGTGCCCAAATAAGAATGCCAGCGGACTACTCAAAAAGTAGTTATACGCAGTTAAAGTTATTCCGCCAACTTCACGCCTGGCGGAAAAGTAAAGGCAGGAATAATTGTAGCAGGTGTAATGGTTAGTGCTTCGTTAGTGCTCTTTAGTGCCCAAATAAGAATGCCAGCGGACTACTCCAAAAATAGTTATATGCAGTTAAAGTTATTCCGCCAGTTATTCCTATGGTGTAATAGTTATACGCAGTTACAGTTATTTCACCACTTCAGCCCTGGCGGAAAAGTGAAGGCAGGAATAATTGTAGCAGATATAATGGTTAGTGCTTCGTTAGTGCTCGTTAGTGTCCAAATAAGAATGCCAGCGGACTACTCAAAAAATAGTTATATGCAGTAAAAGTTATCGCCAACTTCACGCCTGGCGGAAAAGTGTAGGCAGGAGTAATTGTAGAAGGCGTAATGGTTAGTGCTTCTTTAGTGCTCTTTAGTGCCCAAATAAGAATGCCAGCGGACTACTCCAAATAAAGTTATATGCAGTTAAAGTTATTCCGCCAACTTAACGCCTGGCGGAAAAGTGTAGGCAGGAATAATTTTAGTAGGTGTAATAGTTAGTGCTTCGTTAGTGCTCTTTAGTGTCCAAATATGAATACCATCGGACTACTCAAAAAATTATTATATGCGGTTAAAGTTATTCCGCCAACTTCACGCCTGGCGGAAAAGTGTAGGCAGAATAATTTTAGCAGGTGTAATGGTTAGTGCTTCGTTAGTGCTCTTTAGTGCCCAAATAAGAACGCCAGCGGACTACTCAAAAGATAGTTGTATGCAGTTAAAGCTATCCCGCCAACTTCACGCCTGGCGGAAAAGTGTAGGCAGGAATAATTCTGGCAGGTGTATTAGTTAGTGCTTCGTTAGTGCTTTTTAGTGTCCAAACAGGAATACCAGCAGACTCCTCAAAAAATAGTTATATGCAGTTAAAGTTATTCCGCCTGGCGGAAAAGTGTAGGCAGGAATAATTTTAGCAGGTGTAATAGTTAGTGCTTCGTTAGTGCTCTTTAGTGTCCAAATATGAATACCAGCGGACTACTCAAAAAATAATTATATGCGGTTAAAGTTATACCGCCAACTTCACGCCTGGCGGAAAAGTGTAGGCACGAAGAATTTTAGCAGGTGTAATGGTTAGTGCTGCGTTAGTGCTCTTTAGTGCCCAAATAAGAACGCCAGCGGATTACTCAAAAAATAGTTGTATGCAGTTAAAGCTATCCCGCCAACTTCACGCCTGGCGGAAAAGTGTAGGCGGGAATAATTCTGACAGGTGTATTAGTTAGTGCTTCGTTAGTGCTTTTTAGTGTCCAAACATGAATACCAGCAGACTACTCAAAAAATAGTTATATGCAGTTAAAGTTATTCCGCCAACTTCACGCCTAGCGGAAAAGTAAAGTGCCGGCAGGAATAATTGTAGCAGGTGTAATGGTTAGTGTTTTGCTAGTGCTCTTTAGTGCCTAAATATGAATACCAGCGGATTACTCAAAAAATAATTATATGCAGTTAAAGTTATTCCGCCTGGCGGAAAAGTGTAGGCAGAAATAATTCTAGCAGGTGTAATAGTTAGTGCTTCGTTAGTGCTCTTCAAAAAATAGTTCTATGCAGTTAAAGTTATTCCTCCAACTTCACGCCTGACAGAAAACTGTTGACAGGAATGATTGTAGCAAGTGTAATTATTACTGCTTTGTTCGTACATTTTAGTGCCTAAATATGAATGCCAACGGACTACTCAAAAAATAGTTATACGCAGTTAAAGTTATTCCGCCAACTTCACGCCTGGCGGAAAAGTGTAGGCAGGAATAATCCTAGCAGGTGTACTAGTTAGTGCTTTGTTAGTGCTCTTTAGTGTCCAAATATGAATACCAGCGGACTACTCAAAAAATAATTATATGTAGTAGAAGTTATTCCGCCAACTTCACGCCCGGCGGAAAAATGTAGGCA
Organism: Platerodrilus igneus; assembly: GCA_036346225.1. Taxonomy (NCBI): domain Eukaryota; kingdom Metazoa; phylum Arthropoda; class Insecta; order Coleoptera; family Lycidae; genus Platerodrilus; species Platerodrilus igneus. Next base: position 801,770 of record JARFIW010001174.1, on the reverse strand, counting down.
GGAATAATTGTAGCAAGTGTAATAGTTAGTGCTGCGTTAGTGCTTTTTAGTGCCCAAATATGGATATCAGCAGATTTTTCAAAAAATAATTATATGCAGTTAAAGTTATTCCGCCAATTTCACGCCTGGCGGAAAAGTGTAGGCACAAATAATTGTAGCAGGTGTATTGATTAGTGCTTCGTTAGTGCTCGTTAGAGCCCAAATATAAATGCCAGCGGAATACTCAAAGAATAGTTGTGTGCAGTTAAAGTTATTCCGCCAACTTCACGCCTGGCGGAAAAGTGTTGGCAGGAATACATCTAGCAGGTGTATTGGTTTGTGCTTCGTTAGTGCTCTTTAGTGCCCAAATAAGAATGCCAGCGGACTACTCAAAAAATAGTTGTATTCAATTAAAGCTATTCCGCCAACTTCACGCCTGGCGGAAAAGTGTAGGCAGGAATAATTCTAGCAGGTGTAATAGTTAGTGCTCTTTAGTGCCCAAATATGAATATCAGCGGATTACTCAAAAAATAGTTCTATGCAGTTAAAGTTATTCCTCCGACTTCACGCCTGACAGAAAACTGTTAACAGGAATGATTGTAGCAAGTATAATGGTTAGTGCTTGTTCAGTGCTCTTTAGTGCCCAAATATGAGTGCCAGCGGAATATTCAAAGAATAGTTATGTGCAGTTAAAGTTATTCCGCCAACTTCACGTCTGGCGGAAAGGTGATGTGTCGGCAGAATTGATTGTAGCAGGTGTAATGGTTAGTGCTTTGCTAGTGCTCTTTAGTGCCCAAATATGAATACCAGCGGATTACTCAAAAAATAATTATATGTAGTTAAAGTTATTCCACCAACTTCACGCCTGGCGAAAAAGTGTAGGCACGAATAATTGTAGCAGGTGTAATGGTTAGTGCTTCGGTAGTGCTCGTTAGTGCCCAAATATGAATGCCAGCGGAATACTCAAAGAATAGTTATGTGCAGTTAAAGTTATTCCGCCAACTTCACGTCTGGCGGAAAGGTGATGTGTCGGCAGGAATGATTGTAGCAAGTATAATGGTTAGTGCTTGTTCAGTGCTTGTTAGTGCCCAAATATGAATGCCAGCGGAATACTCAAAGAATAGTTATGTGCAGTTAAAGTTATTCCGCCAACTTCACGTCTGGCGGAAAGGTGATGTGTCGGCAGGAATGATTGTAGCAAGTATAATGGTTAGTGCTTGCTCAGTGCTCTTTAGTGCCCAAATATGAATGCCAGTGGACTACTCAAACAATAGTTATAAGCGGTTAAAGTTTTTCTGTCAATTTAACGCCTGGCGAAAAGGTGTCGGCTTGAATAATGGTAACCGGTGTAATGGTGTGTGTGTGAAGTTAGCACGACGTTTTAAGTAAGAAAAAACAATACCAGATCCAGTAGCACTTTACATTGTTCTAAAGTTCCTGATTAAAGGGAAAAAAAGTCCCGCATAATAAATTCTATTGATTAAACTTTAGGCAGATATAAGATAAATATAATACATCAAAATTTATATATATATATATATATATATATATACATATATATATATATATATATATATATATAGAAGTGAATCAAATACTTAATCTATAGTATTTTAATACAAAATTAATTAATAAAATCGTCTATGCTTGTCTGGAACGTTTCATTTATGCAAATTACATTATCCTAATACACCATCTCAAAGGGTGACATAAACGAATAATCTCTACTAAACACAAATTTTATTCATTCGTGATATAATCAGTAATAATACTATAAGTACTTCAAAATAATCAGACTATGGATCGAAAACTTCTAGCACAATTACAAACAGTGTCAGTTTAACAGTTAAAAAATTCCGAGCGTAAAGCCTGAGGATTAATCGGTCAACCTGACACAATTTGTAGTTGTGCAGAAAATTTGAGTTATATAACCGTATTATTTTGTGGTGTGAATAGTATTTGATGCCATTATTTTTTGAGAAAATTTGATCACCAAACCTATTTATTAATTAAAGCTAAATGTTAACATTTGGGGCGCGTTTAGTTTGTATATTATATTGGTTATTTACTATGAAAATGAAAATGCAAATCTTTTAATTAGTTGAGTTACTCTATGTATAATCGGTATAATTACATATAATACGAGTGGAATCTAGACTATTGAAAATCGCATGCGTTAATAATGCACGAAACCTGTTGTCAAAAATTAATTTCACGAGTCCGAAGGATGAATGAAATTATTTTTTGACAACATATATATATATATATATATATATATATATATATATATATATGATGATATATTATTAATGGGTTTGAGGTCAGCTGTAGGAAAGTAAACTCTTTTTTAAGGCCTAAATTTTCGAATTTTATTTAAATTCTTGATCACAGGCTTTCTAAAATTTTACAATTAATTAGGCTAACATATAAATGAATTGATAGTAACTTACAAGACGAGGTTAAACATTAAATTAACATGAAAATTACATCGAAATCTATTTTAACTAATTTTTGCTTCAATTTGTTATAAGAAAATTGTATAACTTGTATAATAATAAAAATAAAATGTCAAATTTTGAAACCTTTCAGTTTCACTTTTTAATTATTTGAAGATTTAAAACAGAATGCCTATGTGTGCATGTATGCATGTGTGTATGTGTTTGTGTGTGTATGAGTGTGGGTGCGTGTACATGTTATATTTATGTGAGTGTCTATGAATATTTGTGATTATGTATATTAATCTGTTTGTTTGTTAGTACGTGTATGTGTGAATGTGATAGGATGTGTATGTATGTAATGCTAATCACTACAATATCAATTATTGCATTAGGTATATGTTACTTCTGAAGACTAAGTATGTATGTGTAAATCGAACTTAGACCACCAATATCTGTTTTTTATTTATACAATTTTTTGGCGAAATATATGATACATTTCAGAATTAGTCTTTTTGTGTATCTTTTCTAGTTCTAAAATTTTAGGATGTTCAAAATCAATTTTGTGATCTAAATCAATTGAGTGTCTTGATAAAGCACAGGAATTTGGTTTGATTCTAATGTCACTTTTGTGTTGGGTTATACGTTGTTTTAAAGTTTGTGACGTTTGCCCAATATAAGGATTACTACAATCTATACAATTAATTTGGTATACAAGGTTTCTTTGAAATAAATCTGGTGTCTTATCTTTAAATTTTGAAAAATGCTTCTTAATGTTAAAATGTTTTTTAGCGTATTTGAAATTGTAATTTTTAAATACTTTAATTAATTTATGAGTTAGGTGGTCATCTATATTTGATAGTGTTTTGTATAGCTGTATAGTTTTGTTATTTTCGTTAGTTGGATTATTATTATCTATATCACCATCGTTATTGTTTATATTATTGTATTTTTTTGTGTTATATAATAATTTTGTTATCAGGTGTATAGGATAGTTATTATTTTTTAGAATATTTGAAAGATGTTTCATGTTTTTATTATGAAAAGAGGGATGTGATATCTTTTTTATTCGATCTTTTAATCCCAAAATAAAATTTAATTTTGTTTTAAATGGATGATAAGAATAATAATTTAATTATCTGTTTGAATGTGTAGGCTTCTGATACCAATCTAAAATAATTTCATTTTATCATTTCTAATTAATAAAGTGTCTAGGAATGGTACAGAGTTATTTGATTCCGTTTCTATTGTAAATTGAATGTGGGTATTGTATTTATTAAAATGTTAAGAGTTTCATCTATTTTATCTTTCGGAATAGCTGTCACTATATCATCAACAAATTTTTAATAAATGGAGGATTAAATGGAAGTTGAGGAATAACTGAATTCAACAGTTCGTCCATAACTATTTGAGCAATAATGGGACTGAGATTTGATCCCATCGGACATCCAAAAATTTGTAGATAAAATTTATTGTTGAAGGAAAAATAACAATTGTCAAATAAAAATTCAATTGTTAGTAAAAACATTGTTTTTGATAGCTTACAATTTGGTTCAATTTCAGTCCAAATTTTATTAATGTTATTGATAACTAAATTTTTAGATATATTTGTAAAAAGGGAAATAACGTCTAAACTGATTAAAACATAATTTTTTGGTAAACGAAAATTATTTATTTGTTCAGAAAATTCAAAAGAATCTTTTATATTAAAATCGTTTTACGGACGGATTTTGTTAAAATTTCAGAAACGAATTTCGAAAGTTTTTCAGTGGCAGCATTATTTGTGGCAACAATAGGACGGTATGGACAATCAGCTTTATGTATCTTAGGTAAACCATAAAGTTTAGGGATTGTGCTACTATATTATATATATATATATATATATATATATATATATATATATATATATATATATTTAAATGACTATTAAGTCTTAAGAAATAAATTGTTACATTGTATAATTGAAGGACACATTAGGAAAGGTTAATGGAAGTTCATTAATCAAACGAGAGAAAGGAAACAAATACTTTGTATTCCAGACGTAACACGATATGGCAGATGCAGGTCACAATGGTTTATAAGAAAACAATTGCTAGATATAAGATTACTAAGAAGTAAGACATTGTATTTTATCAAGAAATAGCAGACATGATATCTGCATTTTCCACAATTGATGTAAAAGCAGGGATTGCATAAATACCCTGAGGAGCCTTGTTCAAGCTGCTCATTGTAATTATTAATTAGTAACATTTAACTTTGATTATTTTGAAACTAAAACGTTAATGAATATAACGTACAATTTGTCAAACCATTGTAATTACCGTTTAAATAAATTTGATAGAAGTGTTTTTTGAAAGAAATCCTTTTTAAAAAGAAGCTCCTAGAGGCCCAAAACCTATCTCGTGCTGAATGCATGAACGTATGCGATATTGATAGTTCCTATTTCAAGAGTTATCTTCAATAGATTATACAACGAATAAAAATAAAATGTTAATATTTGATATATTTATAGTGTTTCTGTCAACTACCTGACTAATTGCTATGGCAACATAAAATTGAATTGACGTTTCTATTATATTAAATGGTGTTAATTGGTTGTTAAGTTTTTATTAGCCAATGAAACACCAGGTCTGATTATCACTGATAATCAGTTCACTGTGCTTGATTATCTATCGATAGCTAGTTACGCGGTTTTATAGAAAAAATTACATTAAGAGTTGTATAAGCGCTATAGTGCGAGATAACTTACTAAATAGTATGCTCTGATTGGTTGAAAACCATACAAAACAAAAAGTTATAATGTATTTTCGAAATTATACGATGTTATTTACATAAACTAAACGTTCTGATTAGTTATACCATATACGAAAAAGATAATCTAATGAATACAACTTTTGAAATCGTGTTTTAATATTTGCATAAGGTAATGCTCTCAGTGTGTTGTCAAAAAATAATTTTACTCATCCTTCGGGCTCGTGAAATTAATATTTGACGACAATTTCGTGCATTAACTCATGCAAATATTAATAGTTATGATATGATTCTCTTTAATTTTTACTTTTTATCAATCTCCACCTAACAAAGGTTCAAAACTCGAAAAGACCTACTGTATTCGATCAATACACATTTTCTGTCACGAGCTGCCCGTCTAAATAAATTACCTATACAAACATAAATGGAGTAATGGAAAATGTGTTATTGCCAAATACAGTTTGTGAGTTAAAGAAACTGAAAATTGAATTTATTTAAACTTAAATTGTATAAATTAAAAGGTGTGGCGTTATTGAGGTCGTTTTTTTAATGTTGATGAACGATTGTTTAGTGTCGTCAAACAATTCCCATCCTGAATCAATTCTTCTACAATATGCCGTATAATGTCCTATTCCCATTCCCGACGAAGAAATGTAATTAATTACAGCTCTTAAGAAAAGACTTTTCTCCTCGATTTTTAAAAATATGGGAATATTTTCTAAATTACATAAACCGCAGTCATTGCAGTCAATAAATATTGCATTTTGAATTTCATAGATGTGTGTTAATTCGCCATCTATGCACGCTTGGCAATGACTTTTTCTCATAAGCATAGTTTTTATAATTGATTCAAGTTCTTGAAAGCAGGAACTTTTGATTAAATTAATATTTATTGGAATAATTTTGTTTTTCCTGCTTCTTTCATAGTCACAATTATTGCACTTTAATTTTTCATGCGAACTAAACAAACTATGAATAGTTTCGATTAATGCAACTACATTTGTCTCACATTGAACAATCCTTATTTCGTTTTGAAGAACATCGGTTGGAAACTCTATTAAGAAATGTGCTCTTAATTTGTATATGGAAGTCTTTGGACCTGTTGTTAAAAAATGTTTAATCATACTAACAAGCTGCGATTGATCGTTTGCTAATAGATGTTGCCTATACTGTGCACTATCGCAAAAGGCAGAACAAAGTCCTGAAACAAAGATATATATTTAAATAATACAACTAAAGAATGTGTTATGTCTAAAATAGTTATTTATACATTAAGAGCTGAAGTGATAAATTTTTGCCTGAAAGTGACGCGAAGCGAAGGGCAGTAATCCCTTTAGAGCAATAATCAACGTACGTCAATAATGTCACTTTTTGTTCATAATGTATACAAAATTTTTTAATCATTAACTTTATTTAAATGAATTAAGAGAAAACCAATTTGTTTAATCCATTATATTAGGAACAAAATTGAAAAAATTGTAACTAAATATGATTAGTATTAAATGTAATGTCAAATCAAAAATAAATTTTAATCAACTGTGATATACAGGGTGTCTGATTTTTCATCACCCAGCTAATATCGTTGTTAATATTAGAGATACAAAAAAATGTCAAAGGAAACAGTTTTTAGTTGAATTTTGTTTTAAAATTAGAGAACATAATACTTTTTCATGGCCTACTGTTTCTGTGGGAAAATATCCGACATTGTTTTCTTAAATGGAACACCCGTATTTTATTTTAAAATTAAAAAGCTTATAAAATTGAAAATACAGTAGTACTTTCACTTTTTTTATTTACTTAATAAATAAATCAGTAATATTAAAAAAATTATTTCTTGAAGTTGACTTTGAAAACGTGATATTTATTTATATGAACATTATTAAGTAATTCACATTAGCAACAAAGAAAACAAATTTCTTAATTAGTAAGCTGTTGGAAGTGTCCACCATTGTTGTCTATGCACAACTGCGTTCTTTGTAGCAACTTATGACGGCAACTACGTATCATTGTAAGGGTAACTTCTTGGGCAGCTAAAAGAATTTAATTTTTTCGTTCATCCACTGTATACGACAAGGTCTTATAAAACCCCAAACAAAAAATCTCACATTGAAAGATCAGGTGATCTCGGAGGCCATAAATAAGGTCCTTTATTCCCAATCCATTATTTATTCTCAAAGTTTTCGTTTAAGATGTTTGTTAAAGCTCGACCATTATGCGGTGGAACTCCGTCATGTTGGAACCACATTTGTCTACAAAGAGCTCGGTATTTTGATCAAATAATCTTGTCGAATAGTTTGAAGAAATAATAGGTAGCGTTCTTGTTTTACTGTGCCATCAAAAAAATACGGTCCTAATAAATGATCCCCTATTACACCTATTCACACATCCGTAGAAAACGAACTTGATGCCGTACTTCATGTAATCTGTGGGGGTTACATCATCCCAAATATGAGTATTGATTGTGTTTATTAAAAATACCATTATTATGAAAATTGGATTCATCAGTCCATAAGATAAATGGTAAATTCTGCTTACCTGCATGTAGTAACCAAACGCACAGTGTTTTTGGAAATCTAGAGGCTGCAGATGTTGTGCTACCAGCACCTTAAACAGCTTCATGCTCTGAAATATGCCAAAGTATTTAATTCATCCGGTTTTTCAAATTCCAAATTTTTTAAAACTGCCATATTGTACCAATAAATTATGCAGATTGAGAAATATTCGATAATGTGACCGTCTTTCATTTGGATATTGACCACGATATAAACTTGCAGTTCCCTACAGCTATCATTTGATAAATAATAACAGGGTAACATGTTTACTTTTTGTCTATTTGTGAAATCCATCTTACTGTTTTACTCACTGAACAACACAACTCTTGCAAAACAATAGCACAACTAATGCTAAAACCATACACTTACTGTTAAACGTCACATTTCCAAAGTCAACTTTAACAACCCATTTTCTTAGTATTAATAATATATTCAAAGTGATAAAACAGTTGTGTACACTTTCAATAGTTATTATTTAATGATTTTGTTTTTTTCGTTGCTAATGTGAATCACTTAATAATTTTCATATTAATAAATACCACATATTCAAAGCTAACTTGAAGAAATATTTTTTTTAATTTTACTGATTTATTTATTAAGTAAATAAAAAGGCGGAAGTACTACTGTATTCTGAATTTTATAATCTTTTCAATTTTAAAATAAAATACAGGGTGTTGCATTTAAAAACAACAACACTGTTGGGTATTTTTCCACAAAAACAGTAGGCTATAGAAAAGTATTATGTTCCCTAACTTTAGGACAGAATCCAACTAAGAAACTTTTTCCTATGGCATTTTTTTGTATCACTAATACTAACAAAATTATTAACTGTGTAATGAAAATCAGACACCCTGTATAGAATAGATGTGCCACAGAATTCATGTAGTTACCTTGAAACAGCGAATCAAACGAACATGTGTTTTTTAAAATATATTTTTTTTTGGAAACGACCAATGGAGTTTTAAAAGAATTTCCATTTTGTAGGCAGCTTAATTTAACTTTTGTCCCTTCTTGTGAAAATAGAATTTCTGGACAAGCAGAAACATAATAGGATGTCTTTTTTCGCTTTGGAATGCCCTGACCTTTCCAATTTTCGAGCCATGCTCCTAGAAAATAATAGACATATATAAATATTGGTTTACAATACAGAAAACTAGAAAACCTTCGATGTTTTGAAACTTTTTGCTTTCCTCACTAGTGCTCTTTTCTTTTTCATGTGTATCTTGAGCCTTTCCTGCGAGTATAATAAATATCAATAACGTCACATGCAGTTTTTGTAACTTACTTTTTTCAGGTTGAAAAGCGTTTTCAAAACTGACTGTTCTGTTTGATTGTGCTGATAGTTTTAAGATAGATTGAATTGATTCCATGTGAAGTATAAAAAATTTTTCAACAGATAATCCAGCGTTACAGTTTTGCAAAGTTCTATTTTTTAAATCATTAAAATAACCTTCAACACCTTGCTACGTTGGCTCGTAGCCGTGCGTAACAAAAAGAAAATCAAAGAAGTGACCGGGCTCAATCGGAGATTAGGGGGGGTTGTAGAGAGCAGACCAACATATAATGTACGCGGCCGTAAGGAATTAGTAACAATACCTGCAATAAAAAAAATTAGTCCTGCAAACCTGAAATAAATAAAAAGCATAGCATGCTGATCGAGCATACATTGTTCAGTACTTTGTAGAATGTAAAAAAAACTGTTTGGATAATCTATATAATATAACAACGGTAAAAGCAATACAAAAAAATTTTAGTACAAAGTGAGGTAATATTGGGGAGTAGCAGAAACGTTTCCTCACACACCAATTAAACATAAATCAGACAAAATGTTAACAAAAAATAAATAGGTAAGACACAATTGATATGAGTAATCCAGTAGTATTAATTTTTCTTTTTTTTTTGTTTGTTTTTTTTTGTTTCTTAATAGCAGGCAATTCGATTGTAAAAGGTATCAGAACGACAAAATATGGCAAAACAAACGGATAGATATTTAAAGTAATAACAAGTAGAAAATAGTTCAACTTACAAAAAGGTCCTTCAGTAACGCTTCCTTGCAATTGAAGTGTGGGATTCACGATGTCCGGCACTAACGAAGCACTTCACCCTTGACTGTGAGGGCGTTTATGGAACTTATCACACGTAACTTTAATCACACCTACGTATTTCACTGGGGTTAGCAGCAGGCCTTATCACACGACGGAACTATGCAGCATTGATAAATTTCTTGTTAATTCTATTTCCTGAGACAATAATTTCGAAATATTTTGTAGCACTAGTTTAATTTCAACTGGGACCAAATGTATATTATTTTCATAAACATCCAAAAAGCAGTGACAAACTTTAACCAATACCTTTGTAAACCGGTAATCTGTTATATTTCGCAAATAACGAAATTTGCGCAAACAATGATTGGTTTTAGATTCTTTGGGGTTAGAAAATTCAGAAACTACAGTATCAACGGTATTTGGATAATCCAAAGTATGCACTACTCTGATAAAAAAATGGGCCGCGAAACTAGATCGCACACACAGTTTAAATATCAAAAGACGAAGCACCAACAAAAAAAAACCACAATGAGTAAAGCACGTGTATCACTAAAGTACGTCCGTCAAATGTTCCATAAAACACGCGTGCAGGTCGAGTTTAACAAGTTCTACCACTTTTATTTCCAACAGAAACTCAACAAAAACAACAATTAGTAAGGCACGCGTAAGTAATAAAACCGTCCGTCAAATGTCCTTAAAAATACACGTGCGTCGACCAAACACGGTTAATATACAACTTTTATTTCACAAGAAAAACAACTAAAAAACGTGCCGTGTTTGTTCATGAACAATTCGAAAATTGATACCGCATTAATTCTCACTATTGTCAAAGCAAAGAAGAAGCAGTATTTTTAACGTAATTAATATATAGGAACCAAGAACAAAACTACAACTGCTTATCTGTTTATATCAACTCGTTGCTATTACAACCTTTTATCGTCTCTTATCTAGACTTGTATATCCACATAAGCAACAAAATGTATACGAACGGCAAGACAATAACGATGCAATCCACTCATTATAATACGATGCATTCGCCTAAGGAGTTAATAAATATAAAATATAGAAATAGTAGTTACAGAAATGTGTTTACTAATTGGGTAAAAGCGTAAAATGTTAAGCTATAAAAATGCACGTTACAGATTCCCCCCTAGCAAAATAAAGACGTCGGGGTGAAAGAAAAAAAAGCGACAGACAGGGAACCGAACAAAAAAAATTTTTTTATCCGGTTCGAAGGACCAACACCAGTATAAGAAAAAGAACATTTTTTTTTCAAAAGAAGACAAAGTGATCTATCGTAACCAACAACGACAGAACAGGTAAAGAAAGAATCAAGTAAACACCCAATGAAGATTAAAGCTCTTAGCTACTTTCAAAAACGCCAAAAGACGGATGTCTCCAAAAGGGACATTTCTGTTCTCCACCTCAAAGAAAAGTTTTGGCTTCTCGCGGAGAAACCAAGAGAAAAGGAAAAAAAACCGAGGAAGAAAACTCGTAGCAAACCAACTAGACGACACAACTGTCAACCTCAAGTGTGCAGCAAAGAAAGAACCAAGACAAAGAAAAGGGCAAAGGCAAGCTAGTACACAATCTAGAATACTTCCAACTGAGGTAACACAGATTCGTATGAAACGATTACTCAAGCAAAGTATGGCTAACAGACCTACAAAAGCGACCTAGTCGAAATACCTAAAGGAAAAGAAAATAGATCTGAAGCCTACCTCAAGGAATGGATGTAGCAAGCGACTATAATAGTCAAATAGTGAACAAATGGTGGAACTAGCCAGAAGAAAAAGTCACGAGATGGGCTAGCTACAAAAAGATGAATAGGAATACGAAATGGGCGCCAGTGTTTTCGGACACAAGCTTATCAGAGAAAACACAAGATCAATAAGCCAAAAAAAAAAATTACAAGTCATTAGGGATAGCGACACGTAGGGGTCAAAATAGAATCGGCCGTAGGGAGCCCTTTAGGATCCGGAAGTTCAGGATCAATGTCTGGAGGGTCTAAAGCTTTATCGGGTTTGAGGTCCTTAATATGCCAAGTACTCAGATCGTTACCAGAATCATCCGCTAAGATATAGGTCCACGGAGAAAGTTTAGTTCTAACAGTAAAGGGACCCACATATTTGGGAGCAAGTTTAGCATTGAAGTAGCGAGTAGCATCCGAAAGAACATAATTGCGTTTCCACACGCGATCGCCAGACGATAAAGTTAAGGGACGACGACGAAGATCGTAGTGTTTAGCATTTTTCTTGTATGCTAAGGAAAGGCGTTTCGAAATTTCTTCACGAAGTGACTCAAATTTGACTAAGTCAGTAGGAGGAATAGGACGTTTGGGATCCATAAGAACATCATCAGGATCAAGAGGTTTTCCAAAATGATCGCCGTAGAGAACATGTTCACGACCATATAGAGCAAAATACGGGGAGTAACCAATAACCTCATGTTCAAGCGTTCGAATAGCGCAACCAATTTTTGCTAAATTAACATCCCACCGACGTTGATTATCAGAAACGTAAGAAGAAATCATAGTTTTCAGGACTCTATTAATACGTTAGGCCGGATTTGCCTGAGGATGATAGCGAGCATTAAACAGAATTTTTGTTCGATAAAAATCACAGAGTTTAGTGAAAATATTACTACGAAATTGTACCCCATTGTCCGCAATTAGATACTGAGGAGTACCATACACCAGGAAAATATTTTCCTCAATAGTTCGAGCAACCGCAGCGGCCGTAGACGCACGTAAAGGAAAGAAACAAGCATATTTTGTAAAACAATCGGCAACAACTAAAATGAAAGAATTTCTTTTAGAGGATCTAGGAAGAGGTCCGACAATATCAGTACATAGGACTTGCCAAGGACGAGTGGCAGTAGCACGAGGAGACATAAAGCCAGGAGGTTTCTTTTGTTCGACTTTGTGTGCAGAGCAAATTTTGCAACGACGGACGTATCGAGCAACAGCGGCTCTAAGTTTAGGCCAATAGTAACGCATGAAAATTTTAGAGACAGTTTTGTGGACACCAGGGTGACCTGAAGTAGGTAGATCATGATTTTCGTATAGAACCCAATTCCGTTGTTCGCTGGGAACTACTAACTTCCAATCGTCTTGAGGAGGTTGGAGCAAAGACTGTTTAGATTTTACATGTTTGTATAGTAATTCGTTTTCCACATGCCAGTTACTGTATAGTTTAGGGTTGGAATTAACACGAGTCCGTAGCTTAAGATACCAAGGATCCAAAATAGCCAGAGTAATAGAAGATTTAGGAAAGTCATCAATTAAGTCAATTTTAGGTACTGAGCGAGATAAGGCATCGGGGACGATGTTTTCTTTACCTTTACGATGTACGATGGTGAAGTTATATTGTTGAAGTCGCACAGACCAACGAGCTAAACGACCGTTGGGGCTTTGTAGATTATTCAGCCAGATAAGCGAGTGGTGATCCGTGATCACAGTAAAATGAGAACCCTCGATATAGGGACGAAATTTCTCAATTGCCCATATAACACCAAGACATTCTTTTTCGGTGGCGCTATAGTTGCGTTCCGCCTTTTTAAGAGAACAGCTAATGTAGCTAATGACTTTTTCGTTATCACCCTGTTGTTGAGTCAGCACAGCACCCAGACCAAAATCAGATGCATTAGTCTGTATAGTAAAAGGCAAAGAAGAATCAGGACAACTCATCACTGGAGCCGTTACCAAGTGTTCTTTCAGCAGCTTAAACGCCTGCTGACATTCCGAAAACCAATCAAATTTAGAATTTTTCTTAGTCAAAGCAGTAATTGGAGCAGTAAGAGCAGAAAAATTTGGTATAAAGCGACGATACCACGAGCACATACCAACTATGCGTCGTACTTCAGTTACAGTAGTAAGAGGAGGAAGATTAAGAATGGCCGAAACTTTTTCTGGGTCGACATGGAGTCCATGACGATTTACTACGTATCCCAGATAACGGAGTTCCGGTCGGCATATAATGCATTTATCTCTGCGAAGAGTAAGACCTGCAGAATTTAAACGAAAAAGCACTTTCTGTAGTACCACCAAATGTTGTTCGAAAGTAGGAGTAGCGATGTTCACATCATCTAAGTATGCGAAACAGAAAGGTTCGAGATCAGCACCAAGCACAGGATCTATAAGTAGCTGAAATGTTGCTGGAGAATTATGAAGACCAAATGGCATTTTAGTAAACTGGTATAAACCTCTACCAGGCACCGTAAATGCAGTAATCGCTTTAGAATTAGAAGAAAGAGGTATTTGCCAATAAGCAGAGCGAATGTCCAAACTAGTCTAGAATCGTAGAAATATAAGGAAGGGGATAGGCATCTTTTTCTGTAACATCATTGACCTTGCTAAAATCGATGCAGAAACGATATGTGCCATCTTTATTAGGCACCATAACAATAGGGCTAGACCAAGCGCTATTAGATGGTTCTACAACACCACTTTCTAGCATCTCATCCAGAGCTTGATTGACATGTCGAAGTACCGTAGGGGACATGGGATAATAACGTTGCTTGATAGGACTAGATGTAGTACGGATCTGATGTTCAATGAGATTAGTACAACCCTAAGGTAAAGTATCATCTTTAGGAAACATCTGTTGGACTATACGAGACAATTCGGATTGTTGCATGATCGACAGATCGGAAAGAGCATTGATCTGACTGATCGAGACAGTAGAAGAAGAACCGAAAGTCCATTGACCCGTTCGAAAATCTGGGACAACATCCATAGATTTCCAGAAGTCAATGCCTAAGGTCAGAGACTGAGAAATAGAAGGAACGACTAGGACGTCAAGAAGAATAGTTTTATTTTCGACCGACATGGGTAAAGTAAGTGACCCGAGAATGTCACAAGCTTGACCATTGGCTACCGTACAGCTGTGGATCTCCGTTTGGGACAAAGGCAAAGAAAGAGAATAGAGGATATTCCAACCAGGACCACCAATAATAGTACGAGAAGCGCCAGAATCAAGCAAGCCCTTAAATTCGATGTCGAAAATAGTAACAGTAAGATAAGGTCTGTCGTCCTCACGAGAACTAGCTAAAATAAAATCCACAACATATTTAGATCGGTCATCAAGACCAGAGAAAAGGATTTTCTGAGAAAATAATAGGTACCGAAACAACTGTAGAAGGAATCGGGTCGGTTTCTCGGCTTAGCGACTCGATCGGTAGTTTAAATTCTTGTTACAACTCGTACAATTGGTACGGGTAACATTAGGTTTACCACAACCATAGCAATGAAGTATTTGAGGTTTAGTACAGGAAGGAGACTTGTGTCCTCGTTGGCCACAGTTCCAACAAGTAACGGAAGAATTAGAAATATTTTTAGGAGCATCACTTGTACCAGGTGCAAGTGTTTTCGAAGTAGTAACACCAGAATGGGGAGGGACATAAGCAGAAGTAAGTTTGCTGCGGACCACAGAACCTGTATAAGCTAAGTCAGGCTCTAGGAGTTGAGAAAAGTTCAGAGCAGGAGGAGACTTGAAATTATCGGCTTGTAGTTTGCGCTGTTCTAGTCTGCGACCTACACGCAAAAGTTCCGTAATAGTATTCAGATCAAGCAAAGCTAATTTGGTTTGGTAGAAAGGGGTAAGATTTGGTAAAATAATTTCGAGTTTCTGTGGTTCAGAGAGAGAGATTGTTAGACGAGCAAATAAATTTTCCATCGTAGCTAAATATACACCCATAGACTCTGAGGGACCCATAGTACGTTGCCTTATTTCCTCTAAAAGTTTTTCGTTGTAATTAACGGGTTGAAATTCTTCCCTTAATAGTCGAATAACATCTTGCCAATTAGTTAGGGATTTTCTATGCGCTCTGAATAAAATTAAAGCTTTTCCCGAAAGTAAGTCTGATGCCGAAGAAAATAGTTGAGAAGCAGAAACGTTGCGTGCCGAGCATAATTTGTCCACGCGTAATAGAAATGCATTTAAAGACATACGGTCATCACCCGAAAATTTTAAGTCCCATTTAGACACCAGCTGTCCATAACCAGACGTAGCAATTGATTTAGAAATAGATATAGGTATAGGTAATTCATCAGAAGATTCAGCAGAAGTAAGATCATCCTCAGTATCAGTAATAGTCGGATTAATAGTAGCCGTAGAAACAAGTGGTACCCTAGGTGAAGTGGAAGAACGTCTAATCTAAAGCGACGGTATAATCTATCGCAATCACTGCGTAAATTACTAACACATAGCAACAACTTTCGCTGTGTGACTGTTTCAGCGTCAGAAGTAACATTCATGCGTTGGATTCTCCCTTTGAGATGCATAGCAAGGCTAATAATACGTTTGCCGTCGGCAGTTGAAATATCACCATTAAAATCTTTACTCTTCGTAGTTAATTCAGTTAAACCTTCAGTCACGGCTTTATTATCAGTCTGAAAATCGATACCAGATTTAAGTGGACTTAGAGTTTCAGAAGATTCCATTTTCAAAATATTCCTAAAGGATTTACGAAGTTCGGATACAGGTACCTTTGCATCGAACCCACGAGAACCGACTTCATATTTGAGTTCAGCTTCATGTAAACGATCAACTTTTAATTTCCAATAGTCCCCCATTACTACAGAATCAACAAACACCCAAATATTTAAAGACACAAAAACGAATTATTAGGCTTATTCGATAGAGAAACTAAATTAACGAAATAACTAAATACTAAACAAAATCCAGTTCAGACGAGAAGGAGGAAAAAAAATAATTTCGAGCCTTACGTTGGCTCGTAGCCGTGCGTAACAAAAAGAAAATCAAAGAAGTGACCGGGCTCAATCGGAGATTAGGGGGGGTTGTAGAGAGCAGACCAACATATAATGTACGCGGCCGTAAGGAATTAGTAACAATACCTGCAATAAAAAAAATTAGTACTGCAAACCTGAAATAAAGAAAAAGCATAGCATGCTGATCGAGCATAGATTGTTCAGTACTTTGTAGAATGTAAAAAAAAATGTTTGGATAATCTATATAATATAACAACGGTAAAAGCAATACAAAAAAATTTTAGTACAAAGTGAGGTAATATTGGGGAGTAGCAGAAACGTTTCCTCACACACCAATTAAACATAAATCAGACAAAATGTTAACAAAAAATAAATAGGTAAGACACAATTGATATGAGTAATCCAGTAGTATTGATTTTTCTTTTTGTTTGTTTGTTTTTTTTGTTTCTTAATAGCAGGCAATTCGATTGTAAAAGGTATCAGAACGACAAAATATGGCAAAACAAACGGATAGATATTTAAAGTAATAACAAGTAGGAAATAGTTCAACTTACAAAAAGGTCCTTCAGTAACGCTTCCTTGCAATTGAAGTGTGGGATTCACGATGTCCGGCACTAACGAAGCACTTCACCCTTGACTGTGAGGGCGTTGATGGAACTTATCACACGTAACCCTAATCACACCTACGTATTTCACAGGGGTTAGCAGCAGACCTTATCACACGACGGAACTATGTAGCATTGATAAATTTCTTGTTAATTCTATTTCCTGAGACAATAATTTCGAAATATTTTGTAGCACTAGTTTAATTTCAACTGGGACCAAATGTATATTATTTTCATAAACATCCAAAAAGCAGTGAGAAACTTCAA
The DNA here is from genome assembly GCA_036346225.1 of Platerodrilus igneus. NCBI lineage: Eukaryota > Metazoa > Arthropoda > Insecta > Coleoptera > Lycidae > Platerodrilus > Platerodrilus igneus. The sequence goes on along the minus strand of JARFIW010001174.1, from coordinate 784,406 downwards.
CCAATACCTTTGTAAACCTGTAATCTGTTATATTTCGCAAATAACAAAATTTGCGCAAACAATGATCTGGTTTAGATTCTTTGGGGTTAGAAAATTCAGAAACTACAGTATCAACGGTATTTGGATAATCCAAAGTATGCACTACTTTGATAAAAAAATGGGCCGCGAAACTAGATCGCACACACAGTTTAAATATCAAAAGACGAAGCACCAACAAAAAAAACCACAATGAGTAAAGCACGTGTATCGCTAAAGTACGTCCGTCAAATGTTCCGTAAAACACGCGTGCAGGTCGAGTTTAACAAGTTCTACCACTTTTATTTCCAACAGAAACTCAACAAAAACAACAATTAGTAAGGCACGCGTATGTAATAAAACCGTCCGTCAAATGTCCTTAAAAACAAACGTGCGTCGACCAAACACGGTTAATATACAACTTTTATTTCACAAGAAAAACAACTAAAAAACGTGCCGTGTTTGTTCATGAACAATTCGAAAATTGATACCGCATTAATTCTCACTATTGTCAAAGCAAAGAAGAAGCAGTATTTTTAACGTAATTAATATATAGGAACCAAGAACAAAACTACAACTGCTCATCTGTTTATATCAACTCGTTGCTATTACAACCTTTTATCGTCTCTTATCTAGACTTGTATATCCACATAAGCAACAAAATGTATACGAACGGCAAGACAATAACGATGCAATCCACTCATTATAATACGATGCATTCGCCTAAGGAGTTAATAAATATAAAATATAGAAATAGTAGTTACAGAAATGTTTTTACTAATTGGGAAAAAGCGTAAAATGTTAAGCTATAAAAATGCACATTACAACCTGCAGATGATTCTGTTAAATTGACACGCTTGTATCCATCGCACAACAAAGCTGACCAAAGAGGAAAGGTTCTCAAAAATCGATTAAGATCTTGACTGAAATTAGGGCTATACAAGAAATTGTCAACTTCGCTAATTCCAGTGCTTTCTTTAATTGCCAATAAGTGAGTGTCATTTATCCAATCTTCAATATTTGGCGCACCTTCATATAATTCTTCTGAGTCAAAATTTTCAAGCGTGTCTATTTCCTTTGAACAATCAATAATTTCGGTGCCTGAAATTGCTGTCTTTAAAAGTTCTTTCTGAATTTCCCCTGGAAGTGAAGTTTTTTCATCATTTTCGCCTACGAATTCTCTATTGCAAACTATGTGAAGAGATTTTACAAGAGAAGAAAATTCAGAAAGCATCGACTTTTTATCAGAAGGACTAATGATCTTACGTAAAATTCTCGAAATCGCCGAGTTTTCCCTTTAAATTTCCAAAATTAAGTATGATTTTTACAAGGTGAGCATAATCTACTCTTATAAAACATTGTGGCAATGTATTACTATGTTTAACTAAGTATTCAAAACACACATTCATATAAGTCAAAAGCAACATTCCATTAAATGCCCATGATACTGCGCCCATTAATGCAAGAGAATGATCAGTGACCGTCATTCTTGGAATACCTGCTCCAGATTTCGTCCATCGCTGTAACCAACTACTAATAGTAATAGTATCTTGACTTTCGCTTAACATTTGCGAAACAGGTAATGTTTTTCCGTTGTAGTAGCATGCCATTTGATATAAAAATATGTTGCTAGATAGGGCTCCAAACGGACGGTGTAGTTTCCTAACAAGTGAAGCAGTTGCGTCTAACACTAGAACAGTAAAGTTTTCAGTTTTACAGAATGACTTGTATATTTGAAGCTGTTCGTTTGACCAATAGTGTAAAAAGAATGAATCTGCACCGATGTCTCTAATTGTATATATAAAGTTTTGTGTATATTTCAGTTTTATCAGTGTGTCTATTGGATCCCCTCTTGTTTTAATGTCTGTCAATCCTAATTTTTTGTTCATAACTTTTTGCTTACATTTTCGTAGCACATCTAACGTTGGTAATTTTTTTGGATTTGCATTTTTCAGTGCTTCTTCCCTTAAGTAGTTTACTGACAATTTATTAGCTAGGAGCTCTCCTGTTTTGTGTCTTTCTGGACCTGATAAGGGTCGTTTACCATCACTATCGTGATTAGATGGTATTGCCCCAATTACATGACAAGTAAATATAACGCTTTCTTCATTTGTTTGACACTCATTTATTAAATCGATTTTTACGCCGCAAATTTTACAAAAACCACGCATTCGAATGTATTTGCGACTACCAGAAACATAATTGTCTTTTAAAATTAACAGGCAGTTTCGAAATATTTCGCTTTCTAACATAGTTTCGGCAACTTTGTTTGACCATCCAGTTTTTAATCGGGTAGCTTGCTTTTCCGGTTTAATACTGTTCCACAATTCTAGAGAAAAACATTAAAAAATCACTTGTTTCACTTTCTGCGTCAGATTCGATTTCTTTTGCCAAAGATACAATTTGTATATGGTTTATAGTTTAAAGTAAAATGTCTTTGAATAGACCCTTGAGAATTGTTTTTAACACCTATTTGAAAAATTCGCTGGCGTTCATATACTTAATGTAATCTGTACAAACATAGCACTAACCATTACGTCGGCTAAAATTATTCCTGCCCACACTTTTCGGCTAGGCGTGAAGTAGGCGGAATAACTATAACTGCATATAACTATTTTTCGTGTAGTCCGCTGGCATTTATATTTCGGCACTAAAGAGCACTAACGAAGCACTAACCATTACACCTGTTACAATCATTTCCGCCGACACTTCACCGTTTTGCCAGGTGTGAAGTTGGCGAAATAACTTTAACTGCATATAACTATTTTTTGGAGTAGTCCGCTGGCATTTTTATTTGGGCACTAAAGAGCACTAACGAAGCACTAACCATTACACCTGTTTCGATCATTCCCACCGACACTTTACCTTTTTGCCAGGCGTGAAGTTGGCGGAATAACTTTAACTGCGTATAACTATTTTTTGAGTAGTCTGCTAGCATTCTTATTTGGACACTAAAGAGCACTAACAAAGCACTAACCATTACACTTGCTACAATTATTCCTGCCTACACTTTTCCACCGGGCGTGAAGTTGGCGGAATAACTTTTACAGCATATAACTATTTGTTGAGTAGTCCGCTGGAATACTTATTTGGGCACTAACGAGCACTAACGAAGCACTAACCATTACACCTGCTACAATTATTCCTGTTTTCACTTTTCCGCCAGGCGTGAAGTGGCGGAATACTTTAACTGCATATAACTTTTTTGAAGTAGTCCGCTGGCATTTATATTTGGGCACTAAAGAGCAATAACGAAGCACTAACCATTACACCTGCTGCAATTATTCCTGCCTTCACTTTTCCGCGAGGCGTGAGGTTGGCGGAATAACTTTAACTGCGTATAACTATTTTTTGAGTAGTCCGCTGGCGTTCTTATTTGGGCATTAAAGAGCACTAACGAAGCACTAACCATTACACCTGCTACAATTATTCCTGCCTTCACTTTTCCGCCAGGCGTGAAGTTGGCGGAATAACTTTAACTGTATATAACTTTTTTTGGAGTAGTCCGCTGGCATTCTTATTTGGGCACTAAAGAGCACTAACGAAGCACTAACTATTACACCTGCTAGAATTATTCCTGCCTTCACTTTTCCGTCAGGCGTGAAGTTGAAGGAATAGCTTTTACTGCATATAACTATTTTTTGAGTAGTCCGCTGGAATTTTTATTTGGGCACTAACGAGCACTAACGAAGCACTAACCAATACACCTGCTACAATTATTCCTGCTTTCTTTCCGCCAGGAGTGAAGTGGCGGAATACCTTAACTGTATATAACTTTTTTTGGAGTAGTCCGCTGGCATTCTTATTTGGGCAGTAAGGAGCACTAACGAAGCACTAACCATTACACCTGCTACAATTATTCCTGCCTTTATTTTTCCGCCAGGCGTGAAGTTGGCGGAATAACTTTAACTGCGTATAACTATTTTTTGAATAGTCCGCTGGCGTTCTTATTGGGCATTAAAGAGCACTAACGAAGCACTAACCATTACACCTGCTACAATTATTCCTGCCTTCACTTTTCCGCCAGGCGTGAAGTTGGCGGAATAGCTTTTACTGCATATAACTATTTTTTGAGTAGTCCGCTGGCATTCTGAATTGGGCACTAACGAGCACTAACGAAGCACTAACCATTACACCTGCTACAATTATTCCTGCCTTCATTTTTCCGCCAGGCGTGAAGTTGTCGGGATAACTTTAACTGCGTATAACTATTTTTTGAGTAGTCCTCTGGCATTCCTATTTAGGCACTAACGAGCACTAACGAAGCACTAATCATTACACCTGCTACAATTATTCCTGCCTTCACTTTTCCGCCAGGCGTGAAGTTGGCGGAATTACTTTAACTGCATATAACTTTTTTTGGAGTAGTCCGCTGGCATTCTTATTTAGGCACTAACAAGCACTAACGAAGCACTAACCATTACACCTGCTACAATTATTCCTGCTTTCACTTTTTCGCCAGGCGTGAAGTGGCGGAATACTTTAACTGCATATAACTTTTTTGGAGTAGTCCGCTGGCATTCTTATTTGGGCACTAAAGAGCACTAACGAAGCACTAAGCATTACACCTGCTGCAATTATTCCTGCCTTCACTTTTCCGCCAGGCGTGAAGTTGGCGGAATAACTTTAACTGCGTATAACTATTTTTTGAGTAGTCCGCTGGCGTTCTTATTTGGGCATTAAAGAGAACTAACGAAGCACTAACCATTACACCTGCTACAATTATTCCTGCCTTCACTTTTCCGCCAGGCGTGAAGTTGGCGGAATAGCTTTTACTGCATATAACTATTTTTTGAGTAGTCCGCTGGCATTCTTATTTGGGCACTAACGAGCACTAACGAAGCACTAACCATTACACCTGCTACAAATATTCCTGCCTTCATTTTTCCGACCGGCGTGAAGTTGGCGGAATAACTTTAATTGTATATAACTTTTTTTGGAGTAGTCCGCTGGCATTCTTATTTGGGCACTAAAGAGCACTAACGAAGCACTAACCCTTACACTTGCTACAATTATTCCTGCCTTCACTTTTCCGCCAGGCGTGAAGTGGCGGAATTACTTTAACTGCATATAACTTTTTTGAGTAGCCGCTGGCATTCTTATTTGGGCACTAACGAGCACTAACGAAGCACTAACCATTACACCTGCTGCAAATTATTCCTGCCTTCATTTTCCGACCGGAGTGAAGTTGGCGGAATAACTTTAACTGATATAACTATTTTTTGAGTAGTCCGCTGGCATTCTTATTTGGGCACTAACGAGCACTAACAAAGCACTAACCATTACACCTGCTACAATTATTCCTGCCTTCATTTTTCCGCCAGGCGTGAAGTTGGCGGAATAACTTTTACTGCGTATAACTATTTTTTGAATAGTTCGCTGGCGTTCTTATTGGGCATTAAAGAGCACTAACGAAGCACTAACCATTACACCTGCTACAATTATTCCTGCCTTCACTTTCCCGCCAGGCGTGAAGTTGGCGGAATAGCTTTTACTGCATATAACTATTTTTTGAGTAGTCCGCTGGCATTCTTAATTGGGCACTAACGAGCACTAACGAAGCACTAACCATTACACCTGCTACAGTTATTCCTGCCTTCATTTTTCCGCCAGGCGTGAAGTTGTCGGAATAACTTTAACTGCGTATAACTATTTTTTGAGTAGTCCTCTGGCATTCCTATTTGGGCACTAACGAGCACTAACGAAGCACTAACCATTACACCTGCTACAATTATTCCTGCCTTTACTTTTCCGCCAGGCGTGAAGTTGGCGGAATTACTTTAACTGCATATAACTTTTTGGAGTAGTCCGCTGGCATTCTTATTTAGGCACTAACAAGCACTAACGAAGCACTAACCATTACACCTGTTACAATTATTCCTGCTTTCACTTTTCGCCAGGCGTGAAGTGGCGGAATACTTTAACTGCATATAACTTTTTGGAGTAGTCCGCTGGCATTCTTATTTGGGCACTAAAGAGCACTAACGAAGCACTAAGCATTACACCTGCTGCAATTATTCCTGCCTTCACTTTTCCGCCAGGCGTGAAGTTGGCGGAATAACTTTAACTGCGTATAACTATTTTTGAGTAGTCCGCTGGCGTTCTTATTTGGGCATTAAAGAAAACTAACGAAGCACTAACCATTACACCTGCTACAATTATTCCTGCCTTCACTTTTCCGCCAGGCGTGAAGTTGGCGGAATAGCTTTACTGCATATAACTATTTTTTGAGTAGTCCGCTGGCATTCTTATTTGGGCACTAACGAGCACTAACGAAGCACTAACCATTACACCTGCTACAAATATTCCTGCCTTCATTTTTCCGACCGGCGTGAAGTTGGCGGAATAACTTTAATTGTATATAACTTTTTTTGGAGTAGTCCGCTGGCATTCTTATTTGGGCACTAAAGAGCACTAACGAAGCACTAACCATTACACTTGCTACAATTATTCCTGCCTTCACTTTTCCGCCAGGCGTGAAGTGGCGGAATTACTTTAACTGCATATAACTTTTTTTGGAATAGCCCGCTGGCATTCTTATTTGGGCACTAACGAGCACTAACGAAGCACTAACCATTACACCTGCTGCAAATATTCCTGCCTTCATTTTTCCGACCGGCGTGAAGTTGGCGGAATAACTTTTACTGCATATAACTATTTTTTGAGTAGTCCGCTGGCATTCTTATTTGGGCACTAACGAGCACTAACAAAGCACTAACCATTACACCTGCTACAATTATTCCTGCCTTCATTTTTCCGCCAGGCGTGAAGTTGGCGGAATAACTTTTACTGCGTATAACTATTTTTTGAATAGTTCGCTGGCATTCTTATTGGGCATTAAAGAGCACTAACGAAGCACTAACCATTACACCTGCTACAATTATTCCTGCCTTCACTTTTCCGCCAGGCGTGAAGTTGGCGGAATACTTTACTGCATATAACTATTTTTGAGTAGTCCGCTGGCATTCTTAATTGGGCACTAACGAGCACTAACGAAGCACTAACCATTACACCTGCTACAGTTATTCCTGCCTTCATTTTTCCGCCAGGCGTGAAGTTGTCGGAATAACTTTAACTGCGTATAACTATTTTTTGAGTAGTCCTCTGGCATTCCTATTTGGGCACTAACGAGCACTAACGAAGCACTAACCATTACACCTGCTACAATTATTCCTGCCTTTACTTTTCCGCCAGGCGTGAAGTTGGCGGAATTACTTTAACTGCATATAACTTTTTTTGGAGTAGTCCGCTGGCATTCTTATTTAGGCACTAACAAGCACTAACGAAGCACTAACCATTACACCTGTTACAATTATTCCTGCTTTCACTTTTCCGCCAGGCGTGAAGTGGCGGAATACTTTAACTGCATATAACTTTTTTGGAGTAGTCCGCTGGCATTCTTATTTGGGCACTAAAGAGCACTAACGAAGCACTAAGCATTACACCTGCTGCAATTATTCCTGCCTCCACTTTTCCGCCAGGCGTGAAGTTGGCGGAATAACTTTAACTGCGTATAACTATTTTTTGAGTAGTCCGCTGGCGTTCTTATTTGGGCATTAAAGAGAACTAACGAAGCACTAACCATTACACCTGCTACAATTATTCCTGCCTTCACTTTTCCGCCAGGCGTGAAGTTGCGGAATAGCTTTTACTGCATATAACTATTTTTTGAGTAGTCCGCTGGCATTCTTATTTGGGCACTAACGAGCACTAACGAAGCACTAACCATTACACCTGCTACAAATATTCCTGCCTTCATTTTTCCGACCGGCGTAAAGTTGGCGGAATAACTTTAATTGTATATAACTTTTTTTGGAGTAGTCCGCTGGCATTCTTATTTGGGCACTAAAGAGCACTAACGAAGCACTAACCATTACACTTGCTACAATTATTCCTGCCTTCACTTTTCCGCCAGGCGTGAAGTGGCGGAATTACTTTAACTTCATATAACTTTTTTTGGAGTAGCCCGCTGGCATTCTTATTTGGGCACTAACGAGCACTAACGAAGCACTAACCATTACACCTGCTGCAAATATTCCTGCCTTCATTTTTCCGACCGGAGTGAAGTTGGCGGAATAACTTTTACTGCATATAACTATTTTTTGAGTAGTCCGCTGGCATTCTTATTTGGGCACTAACGAGCACTAACAAAGCACTAACCATTACACCTGCTACAATTATTCCTGCCTTCATTTTTCCGCCAGGCGTGAAGTTGTCGGAATAACTTTAACTGCGTATAACTATTTTTTGAGTAGTCCGCTGGCATTTCTATTTGGGCACTAACGAGCACTAACGAAGCACTAACCATTACACCTGCTACAATTATTCCTGCCTTCACTTTTCCGCCAGGCGTGAAGTTGGCGGAATTACTTTAACTGCATATAACTTTTTTTGGAGTAGTCCGCTGGCATTCTTATTTGGGCACTAACGAGCACTAACGAAGCACTAACCATTACACCTGCTACAATTATTCCTGCTTTCACTTTTCCGCCAGGCGTGAAGTGGCGGAATACTTTAACTGCATATAACTTTTTTGGAGTAGTCCGCTGGCATTCCTATTTGGACACTAACGAGCACTAACGAAGCACTAACCATTACACCTGCTACAATTATTCCTGCCTTCACTTTTCCGCCAGGCGTGAAGTTGGCGGAATTACTTTAACTGCATATAACTTTTTTTGGAGTAGTCCGCTGGCATTCTTATTTAGGCACTAACAAGCACTAACGAAGCACTAACCATTACACCTGCTACAATTATTCCTGCTTTCACTTTTCCGCCAGGCGTGAAGTGGCGGAATACTTTAACTGCATATAACTTTTTTGGAGTAGTCCGCTGGCATTCTTATTTGGGCACTAAAGAGCACTAACGAAGCACTAAGCATTACACCTGCTGCAATTATTCCTGCCTCCACTTTTCCGCCAGGCGTGAAGTTGGCGGAATAACTTTAACTGCGTATAACTATTTTTTGAGTAGTCCGCTGGCATTCTTATTTGGGCACTAACGAGCACTAACGAAGCACTAACCATTACACCTGCTACAAATATTCCTGCCTTCATTTTTCCGACCGGCGTGAAGTTGGCGGAATAACTTTAATTGTATATAACTTTTTTTGGAGTAGTCCGCTGGCATTCTTATTTGGGCACTAAAGAGCACTAACGAAGCACTAACCATTACACTTGCTACAATTATTCCTGCCTTCACTTTTCCGCCAGGCGTGAAGTGGCGGATTTACTTTAACTTCATATAACTTTTTTGGAGTAGCCCGCTGGCATTCTTATTTGGGCACTAACGTGCACTAACGAAGCACTAACCATTACACCTGCTACAATTATTTCTGCCTTCACTTTTCCGCCAGGCGTAAAGTGGCGGAATTACTTTAGCTGCATATAACTTTTTTTGGAGTAGTCCGCTGGCATTCTTAATTGGGCACTAACGAGCACTAACGAAGCACTAACCATTACACCTGCTACAATTATTCCTGCCTTCATTTTTCCGCCAGGCGTGAAGTTGTCGGAATAACTTTAACTGCGTATAACTATTTTTTGAGTATTGTTCTTAATCTTCTTTGGGAATGAAACCACTCATAGTTTTTAAAATCTATTTTATTTACGTTTCGATCCATGACCTAGGATCGTTGTCAAAATAATAAAAACTTCAAGTTTGACGTTTATGACATAAATTGAAGGTTACTTTGATTTATTGATGTTTGAAATATTTGGTTTGAGTACACTAAGCAAAAATTTTTAAAGTTTAAAAGAATGATTGCCTTCAATTTGTGTTGCGACCTGGGATCGACTTTCCTATGGTAGCCAATACGCTTAACGTGAAATCAGCTGATTAATTTTTATTGGTGAATTTTATATAAATTCAATAATTTGGGAAACATTTTTTAACATGTTTCTATTTATACAATTGAGAGATTTCTGATTTTATATTTTATATCCATGATTTGCCAACATGCATGGGACTCCAGTCATAAAATAAATTGGGAAGATGCAAAAATTATCGACAAAGAAGAAAACCACCAAAAACGCAAAATCAAAGAAGCTGCCTATATAACCCTACATAAAAATAACTGCGTTGCAAACGAATCCGTGACTTTCAGTAAACAATGGATTCCATTACTAAAAGAAATAACAAAAGAAATAACAAATGAAGATCAAATGCCCACAATATCTAGGTAGCATTGCAAGTTTTTCCTGAGTTTTCCTTGCGATATTAACATGAAATACAGCCTACATACATTATTTCTATTTATACATACAATAACTAATTACATAACAATAAGCATATTAACTAGAAAACCATTATTTCGGCAAAGTATAAATGTTGGGGGATCTTGGTAGCCACAGGTTGCTTAACCCCCTTCACTGAATCTCGGTAAAATAAGACATAAAATCAGAAATCTCTCAATTGTATAAATAGAAACATGTTAAAAAATGTTTCCCAAATTATTGAATTTATATAAAATCCACCAATAAAAATTAATCAGCTGATTTCACGTTAAGCGTATTGGCTACCATAGGAAAGTCGATCCCAGGTCGCAACACAAATTGAAGGCTATCATTCTTTAAACTTTAAAAATTTTTGCTTAGTGTACTCAAACCAAATATTTCAAACATCAATAAATCAAAGTAACCTTCAATTTATGTCATAAACGTCAAACTTGAAGTTTTTATTATTTTGACAACGATCCTAGGTCATGGATCGAAACGTAAATAAAATAGATTTTAAAAACTATGAGTGGTTTCATTCCCAAAGAAGATTAAGAAGAATGCTAAACAAACCACAACAAACATACAGGGAGTATTTATTTTTTGAGTAGTCCTCTGGCATTCCTATTTGGGCACTAACGAGCACTAACGAAGCACTAACCATTACACCTGCTACAATTATTCCTGCCTTCACTTTTCCGCCAGGCGTGAAGTTGGCGGAATTACTTTAACTGCATATAACTTTTTTTGGAGTAGTTCGCTGGCATTCTTATTTAGGCACTAACGAGCACTAACGAAGCACTAACCATTACACCTGCTACAATTATTCCTGCTTTCACTTTTCCGCCAGGCGTGAAGTGGCGGAATACCTTAACTGCATATAACTTTTTGGAGTAGTCCGCTGGCATTCTTATTTGGGCACTAAAGAGCACTAACGAAGCACTAACCATTACACCTGCTACAATTATTCCTGCCTTCACTTTTCCGCCAGGCGTGAAGTTGGCGGAATAATCTTTAACTGCTTATAACTATTTTTGAGTAGTCCGCTGGCATTCTTATTTGGGCATCTAAAGAGAACTAACAAAGCACTAACCATTACACTTGCTACAATTATTCCTGCAACTAATCACTTTTAAACTCAGGTTCGTCCAAGAAGTTGGCGGAATAGCTATTACATGCATATAAACTAGGTTTTTTTTGAGTAGTCCGCTGATATTCTTATTTGGGCACTAACAAGCACTAACGAAGCACTAACCATTACACCTGCTACAATTATTCCTGCCTTCACTTTTCCGCCAGGCGTGAAGTTGGCGGAATAACTTTAATGGTATATAACTTTTTTTGGAGTAGTCCGCTGGCATTCTTATTTGGGCACTAAAGAGCACTAACGAAGCACTAACCCTTACACTTGCTACAATTATTCCTGCCTTCACTTTTCCGCCAGGCGTGAAGTGGCGGAATTACTTTAACTGCATATAACTTTTTTGGAGTAGTCCGCTGGCATTCTTATTTGGGCACTAACGAGCACTAACGAAGCACTAACCATTACACCTGCTACAATTATTTCTGCCTTCACTTTTCCGCCAGGCGTGAAGTTGGAGGAATAACTTTTACTTCATATAACTATTTTTGAGTAGTCCGCTGGCATTCTTATTTGGGCACTAACGAGCACTAACGAAGCACTAACCATTACACCTTCTACAATTATTCCTGCTTTCACTTTTCCGTCAGGCGTGAAGTTGGCGGAATAGCTTTACTGCATATAACTATTTTTGAGTAGTCCGCTGGCATTCTTAATTTGGGCACTAACGAGCACTAACGAAGCACTAACCATTACACCTGCTACAATTATTCCTGCCTTCACTTTTCCGCCAGGCGTGAAGTTGGCGGAATTAACTTTAACTGCATATAACTTTTTGGAGTAGTCCGCTGGCATTCTTATTTGGGCACTAACGAGCACTAACGAAGCACTAACCATTACACTTGCTACAATTATTCCTGCCTTCACTTTTCCGCCAGGCGTGAAGTGGCGGAATACTTTAACTGCATATAACTTTTTGGAGTAGTCCGCTGGCATTCTTATTTGGGCACTAAAGAGCACTAACGAAGCACTAACCATTACACCTGCTCAATTATTCCTGCCTTCACTTTTCCGCCAGGCGTGAAATTGGCGGAATAACTTTAACTGCATATAACTATTTTTGAGTAGTCCGCTGGCATTCTTATTTGGGCACTAACGAGCACTAACAAAGCACTAACCATTACACCTGCTACAATTATTCCTGCCTTCATTTTCCGCCAGGCGTGAAGTTGACGGAATAACTTTAACTGCTATAGACTATTTTTGAGTAGTCCGCTGGCATTCTTATTTGGGCACTAACGAGCACTAACGAAGCACTAACCATTACACCTGCTACAATTATTTCTGCCTTCACTTTTCCGCCAGGCGTGAAGTTGGCGGATTAACTTTAACTGCATATAACTTTTTTGGAGTAGTCCGCTGGCATTCTTATTTGTGCACTAACGAGCACTAACGAAGCACTAACCATTACACCTTGCTCAATTATTCCTGCTTTCACTTTTCCGCCAGGCGTGAAGTGGCGGAATACTTTAACTGCATATAACTTTTTTGGAGTAGTCCGCTGGCATTCTTATTTGGGCACTAAAGAGCACTAACGAAGCACTAACCATTACACCTGCTACAATTATTTCTGCCTTCACTTTTCCGCCAGGCGTGAAGTTGGCGGAATAACTTTAACTGCTATAACTATTTTTGAGTAGTCCGCTGGCGTTCTTATTTGGGCATTAAAGAGCACTAACAAGCACTAACCATTACACCTGCTACAATTATTCCTGCCTTCACTTTTCCGTCAGGCGTGAAGTTGGCGGAATAGCTTTACTGCATATACTATTTTTGAGTAGTCCGCTGGATTCTTATTTGGGCACTAACAGCACTAACGAAGCACTAACCATTACACCTTCTACAATTATTCCTGCTTTCACTTTTCCGTCAGGCGTGAAGTTGGAGGAATAGCTTTTACTGCATATAACTATTTTTGAGTGGTCCGCTGGCATTCTTAACTGGGCACTAACGAGCACTAACGAAGCACTAACCATTACACCTGCTACAATTATTCCTGCCTTTACTTTTCCGCCAGGCGTGAAGTGGCGGAATTACTTTAACTGCATATTACTTTTTTTGGAGTAGTCCGCTGGCATTCTTATTTGGGCTCTAACGAGCACTAACGAAGCACTAACCATTACACCTGCTACAATTATTCCTGCCTTCACTTTTCCGCCAGGAGTGAAGTGGCGGAATACCTTAACTGCATATAACTTTTTTGGAGTAGTCCGCTGGCATTCTTATTTGGGCAGTAAAGAGCACTAACGAAGCACTAACCATTACACCTGCTACAATTATTCCTGCCTTCACTTTTCCGCCAGGCGTGAAGTTGACGGAATAGCTTTTACTGCTTATAACTATTTTTTGAGTAGTCCGCTGGCAATCTTATTTGGGCACTAACGAGCACTAACAAAGCACTAACCATTACACCTGCTACAATTATTCCTGCCTTCACTTTTCCGCCAGGCGTGAAGTGGCGGAATTACTTTAAGCATATAACTTTTTTTGGAGTAGTCCGCTGGCATTTTTATTTGGGCACTAAAGAGCACTAACGAAGCACTTACCATTACACCTGCTACAATTATTCCTGCCTTCATTTTTCCGCCAGGCGTGAAGTTGGCGGAATAACTTTAACTGCGTATAACTATTTTTTGAGTAGTCCGCTGGCATTCCTATTTGGGCACTAACGAGCACTAACGAAGCACTAACCATTACACCTGCTACAATTATTCCTGCCTTCACTTTTCCGCCAGGCGTGAAGTTGGTGGAATTACTTTAACTGCATATAACTCTTTTTGGAGTAGTCCGCTGGCATTCTTATTTGGGCACTAACGAGCACTAACGAAGCACTAACCATTACACCTGGTACAATTATTCCTGCCTTTATTTTTCCGTCAGGCGTTAAGTTGGAGGAATAGCTTTTACTGCATATAACTATTTTTTGAGTAGTCCGCTGGCATTCTTATTTGGGCACTAACGAGCACTAACGAAGCACTAACCACTACACCTGCTACAATTATTCCTGCCTTTACTTTTCCGCCAGGCGTGAAGTGGCGGAATTACTTTAACTGCATATAACCTTTTTGGAGTAGTCCGCTGGCATTCTTATTTGGGCACTAACGAGAACTAACGAAGCACTAACCATTACACCTGCTACAATTATTCCTGCCTTCACTTTTCCGCCAGGCGTGAAGTTGGCGGAATAACTTTAACTGTATATAACTTTTTGGAGTAGTCCGCTGGCATTCTTATTTGGGCACTAACGAGCACTAACGAAGCACTAACCATTACACCTGGTACAATTATTCCTGCCTTTATTTTTCCGTCAGGCGTTAAGTTGGAGGAATAGCTTTTACTGCATATAACTATTTTTTGAGTAGTCCGCTGGCATTCTTATTTGGGCACTAACGAGCACTAACGAAGCACTAACCACTACACCTGCTACAATTATTCCTGCCTTTACTTTTCCGCCAGGCGTGAAGTGGCGGAATTACTTTAACTGCATATAACCTTTTGGAGTAGTCCGCTGGCATTCTTATTTGGGCACTAACGAGAACTAACGAAGCACTAACCATTACACCTGCTACAATTATTCCTGCCTTCACTTTTCCGCCAGGCGTGAAGTTGGCGGAATAACTTTAACTGTATATAACTTTTTTTGGAGTAGTTCGCTGGCATTTTTATTTTGGCACTAAAGAGCACTAACAAAGCACTAACCATTACACCTGCTACAATTATTCCTGCCTTCATTTTTCCGCCAGGCGTGAAGTTGGCGGAATAACTATAACTGCGTATAACTATTTTTTGAGTAGTCCGCTGGCATTCCTATTTGGGCACTAACGAGCACTAACGAAGCACTAACCATTACACCTGCTACAATTATTCCTGCCTTCACTTTTCCGCCAGGCGTGAAGTTAGCGGAATAACTTTAACTGTATATCACTTTTTTCGGAGTAGTCCGCTGGCATTCTTATTTGGGCACTAAAGAGCACTAACGAAGCACTAACCATTACACCTGCTACAATTATTCCTGCCTTCACTTTTCCGCCAGGCGTGAAGTTGGCGGAATAACTTTAACTGCGAATAACTATTTTTTGAGTTGTCCGCTGGCATTCTTATTTGGGCACTAACGAGCACTAACGAAGCACTAACCATTACACCTGCTACAATTATTCCTGCCTTCACTTTTCCGCCAGGCGTGAAGTTGGCGGAATAACTTTAACTACATATAACTTTTTTTGGAGTAGTCCGCTGGCATTCTTGTTTGGGCACTAAAGAGCACTAACGAAGCACTAACCATTACACCTGCTACAATTATTCCTGCCTACACTTTTCCGCCAGGCGTGAAGTTGGCAGAATAACTTTAACTGCTTATAACTATTGTTTGAATAGTCCGCGGACTTTCATATTTGGGCACTAAAAAGCACTAACGAAGCACTAACTATTACTCCAATTAAAATTATTCCTGCCGACATTATTCCGCTAACTTCACGCACCTATAAATTTCGAGTACATATAATACCATCACTTAGAAGTAGATAACACATATCACCTTAAAATGAATAAACGTTAATTACTCAAATTACACGAATATTAGGGTAAATATTACTAAACCAGTTACGGAAAATAACGAAAACCAACAGTGATATTTTAACTTGTTATAAGCATACGGCTCAGAAATTCAAATATACGTAAACGCTGGTAAATGCAGAACAAACAATTATATATTGTACATTACTGTGAACCGTAGTTAACTAATATTCACAAGTTTACATACCCAATGACCAATGTCTTGAGTGCTATTGAATCATGCAAAAGGAATGGGAGTAATAAAAATTCTAATAAAATGAATTCTAACTAACATTAGTGTAATGTTTACAAAATAATTTCCACACATTTAAAATCTTTAACACAACAGAAGTAGTAATGCTTTTCATCACGTATACTTTACTAAGCTAAATTAAACCGTATTCTTATAAATAATCAGTCGAGTATTTTTATCGACAGCTAACCAAGATAGATATAACAAATTCAATGTTAATGCAATCGCTCAAACAACACTCACTAATCCTTTAAATAAAATAACAGACTTTATGATATAGTAAGAATAATGTATACTTATCTAAACCAAGTAGATCAAAACGTAGAAAAAGACTCTTGATGATTAACGCTTATTCTGGGTGTCCAGATACGCTCATCACAAAAGAAAACTGCAAACTCTCGAGCTCTTTCATTACGATTTGACGTAAATCTTGTTATTCAGACATGCTTGCTAGTTAGTTACAGCGTTATAAGAATGACACTTTAAGATCGGTTTAATTCAAATATCTTCAACATGTTTTTCCTTTTAAGGAATAACATTTTGTACATTTATTTTGTGGAATATGCCCGATCGTATGGTGTGGAAACGTTTTTTTAGTTGTAGTCATAAGCGATTTATTTGGGAGATGTACTAGACAGATTTATTCATAACTTGCTTGTCTTTCAAATTTTGCCATTTTGACATAGCATTTAACTAATTTTGTTTTTATTAGAAAAAATAATTCTCTTATCTAAAGTGGCTATGACTACTCATGTATGTATCAGTGTATACGTTTCCATTGATCAAGAAATTCACTTCTAAATTTTGAAAGCTAGCTACGGAAATTAATCATAATAGCAATTGTATGAATCCGAAACTGTCCTTATGTCATATACTGTTTCCAAATAATGATTTAGCTTTTCTAAAATAAAAAATAAATACGAGTAAACTATAAACTTTTCATGATACAAATTTATAGATGATAAAATTAGTAATGAAAAGGAATGAAACAAAATGAGAACTGAAAGCACAAAACACAAAAATAATTCTGCAACGGATGCTCCACATGACGTTCACCCGTTTCGATTTAGTCGTAAACAAAGTTTATTAAGCATTGTTTTGAAAGTTCAAGTTAGAAATGTAATCTTTCAACTCCAGGTATTGATTTTAAACCAGTTGGTTAAAATTGTTTCTTTGCTATTAAAGTACTAAGGAAATTGAGGAAGGAAATGGGTTCTTTTGACATCTTTTTCAAATGTAAATTGTAAAGGGGGCTGAAAATCATTAAATGTTTCCAATGTTCCATCAATTTTCTCCAGGATACATATACTGCAATTATCCGCAAACCTTTAATAAAGTGCATATTTACAGAGTAGTTGATTAATGTTTACGTTCTGAAGCGCTTCTAACACTGAGTTTGCCATAGTAGATGGAATGGGAGTACCCATCGCTCTTCTAAATATTCAGAAATATATTCTGCTACTAAATTTTAAGACTAAAACGTGTAAACGTAAGTTAACTGCATCCGTATACCTTTCATAGATACAATTAATGAAGTAGTTAATTTAGCCTAATCACTTTTGATTATATTTAATGCCAAGATAGTGGTAATATTAGTATAAAAAATGGCAGGTTGATAGAAATTACAATACTTACTTAGTAAAAATGTTTAAAAAATTTATATAAATGGCAACAAAACCAAACAACAAATTTAATGCAACCACATAAAAATTATATGCACCCGGGGCTTTCTAAAATAATTATAAAATCTCTTAGTAATTATAACAAACAGGTAGTACACACAGCTGATAAATATTTAAAAGTAGGTTTATTAAATTTATACCTAAAGTTAAGCATATATATATATATATATATATATATATATATATATACAGTGTGTCCCAAAAAGTTTTATACAAATGGAGAAAAAGTTTATCTTACATTTCACAAAAAAAATTATTCTTGATAAAAAGCTCTGCATGACTTGTAGATCCATAATTAAGTACAACATTTTTAAAACATTGACTGGAATACAGGGAAAATCAAAATCATGATTTAAAGTGATAGTAAAATACACTCAAATTGTATTGGAGTATGTGTATTTAAATTTTTATTAAATAGCATTAAATTATGCCCACATTGAAAATTTGTGATTTTTCCAGAAAAAAATTACAAGATATTATTAATTAGATTATTTATTGAATAAAGGAATAAGACATGATAAACCTCCTATCAATTTGTCAACAATGAATAATCACAACTAATAAATGCTATTGAGAACATGTAAAATTATTTAAATACTACGGAGCTTCAACGTATCTACCGTTCCTTTCTAAACAGGTGATTGTTCGTTGACTAAATTCATTTATGACATTTCTAACCACATCTAGAGTTATCGCTTCACATGTATCTTTAATGATCCTTTCAAGATGATCAACATCTTGAAATGGCCTCTGAAGGTATACTTTTTCTTTTAAGGAGCCCCACAAAAAGAAGTCTAGAGGGGTAATGTCTGGCGACCTTGGTGGCCAAAGAAACTCCATGTCCTTTCTGTTCACTTTACCGTTAAAAGTATCGACGAGAAAATTCCTAATAGTTCTCTTACAGTGATATGGTGCTCCATCCTGTTGGTACCATATTTTTTCTCGTTCATCTAACGGTGGTTCATCAAGAAAGTCTGACAACTGATTATTTAAAAATCGTAGGTATCTTTCTCCATTCATGTTATTTCGAAAAAAGAATGGTCCAACAATTCTGTCTTTGTAAATGCCACACCATACATTAGTTTTAAATAAATATTGATCTCTGGTTTGTACATGGAAATTGGGATCAACATCGCTCCACCATCGACAATTTTGCGAACTTACTGTACCATTAGACGTACACATTGCTTCGTCAGAGAACAGTACTTGTCGTGTCATAAATCTTCCAATTCTCCTTGTATACGAGCACAAAATTCAAACCTTCGTACAATATCTCCTTCTTTTAGAGTATGGGTAAATTGGGGTTTGTATGGTTTAAATTTATTTGACTTTAAAAATCGTGCAACTGTATTTGTACTTACATCAATAAATTGGACCTTCTTCGAAATGAATATTTTGGATTTTCCACAACCGATAACATCACAGCAGTTTCAATTTCATTATTTCGAACCCATGGCCGATGTTTCTTTCTAAATTTATTTTCAACACTTTCACAACCCGTGAAATTATTTATTACATATCTGATCATTGTGAAATGTATTTTTTATCGGAGTGTCGATTACTAAAGATTTTTGCTGCCTCTCTACATGTTTTATAATTTTCACCAACAATAAGAACAATTGCAATTTTATCTTTAATACTCAATGTTACTGGCATTTCTAATTATTGCAATCACACACTTATGTAACAATTGACATTTGTTGACAGTTCTTAGATATTTTAAAGCACTCTATCAAGAACGTGTGTAAAAAGAATGAGTAACATAAAATCAGGCGCTTATTATGAACGGGATCTTACGATGTTTCGTACTGTGCACTAATTTAACAATTGCTCATGTGTTTATTGAATATCTTTTAATTTTAATCTACAAAGTGTGCATAATTTATTGCTATTTAATAAAAATTTCAATGAACATTTTGCTCTCCAATACAATTTGAACGTATTTTACTATCACTCCAAATCATGATTTTGATTTTCCCCGTATTCCAGTAAATGTTTCAAAAATTTTCTACTTAATTATGGACCTACAGGTCATGCAGAGCTTTTTATCAAGAATATTTTTTTTTGTGAAATGTAAGATAAACTTTTTCTCCATTTGTATAAAACTTTTTGGGACACACTGTATATATATTACTGTGGTCATAATAAGCATTAGCAAGCTCAAATTGATAGTTATTGCAAGGTAAAGGGTGTATAAATGGGTCACGCAAAGTTTAAAACATTTTTGAGCAAAATCGGATGACATTTGACCAATTATTATTAAACATTAGGGTAGTTGTATAAAGTGGTAAAAATTTTACTGTAAATATTAATTATTAATTAGTTGGGAAACTTAATTTGCGGCGCATAATTGCGTAAATACAAGTGAAACGTAATTTCGTAAAGCTTTGTTAAAAGTTGTTATAAAATAGCGTATGAATTCTGTAAATATAAAATCTTTCTGGCTTGTGGCAAAAAAATCAATAATACCAGGATTTAGTTAGTATAACATTTCAATCGGCGGTTGTTATTGCAAGTTTATGCACGTGTTATAATATTTCTAGGAAGCTTAACGTCGTAAACAGATAACATTCTATGTAGCTTGTCAACAAGTAAAATTGCGGGAAATAGATAATGAGGGACAAAACACAGGTGTGCACTGTACGTACGAAAACAAATCAATAAAGTTTAAAGAAAAAAACTGTAGTTTACATGAGGTAATAAAGGAAGGAGAATAACATATGTTAAGTGAAACGTTGACTTTGAAAACGCCTACTAGACAAGAACGTTAGAAGCTAATGAGAGGAACAAAGACGTGTTATGTTTTCAGCATATATTGAGTAGTAAAGGAATAAGACAGCTGGGGATAATTTACTAACAGGGTACGGCCATTACAGTAAGTAAACAGAAGCAAAACAAGCGATGTTATTGGTGGGTTAGGTATAATATAGCTTGTGAATAACGGGGGAACAAGAATTAAAGATAACATAAGACGGAAGATTTTAAATGTAAGTTAGAATGAAATGTGAGATATGCGCGTAGACAGGAGGCGTATTTAAGAGGCTAAAAGTATAACGATTCGTGCTAGGGGTTTCGTAAAAGGCAGCGGCTGTTGCAAAATTTTAATGAAAGTTTCTGCGTATAGACCATGTTTGGGGTGAAAATTCATGCATTTTATCGACGTATAACAAATTTGTACCGAGAATGTTTCGAGGATAATTGTGAGTTTGTGGAAGTGTTCGATCATTGTGTTGTTTGTGCTGTGTTACCAAGAAAAAATATTCTAGGGGTATAAACAATTAATGCAAAGATGTGGCTTTTTGAGATTATATAAACCAGGAGGAGGTAGTGGAGCTCTCTCTTCTTTTCTACCTTAGATCGCTAACCGAGCTACTTATAAAAGTAATTTAATGAAGTTCTGAAACTATAAAAAGTTTAATTAGCACAAGTGGGTGCTTAAATAATTTGGCAATGCAGTAAAGAATCGAAATTAAATATCAAGTAAGTACAACTTTAATACTTGTTGTTGGAGGCGGCGTGTGTACTCTGAGTATCGATCGGGTGTATGGATGGACCAGTAGCAAGTGTAGGGGAGCATGGTAGTACCGTACATAAGTGTAGAGGAATCTAATTAGAAGCGGTGTGTTCTCGATGATGAGAGACCACCTGGAAATAGTATTTGAACGTGCAGTCGAGAGGGACGACCACGTTGGAGATAGTGTCCATGTAAAGAATCAGTATTTGAACGTACAGTCGAAAGGGAGGATCACGTTGAAGATGGTGTCCATGTAGAGAGCTGGTGACACAAAAATCCAGGAAACTCTACTTTATAAAACTGTTGTTTTGTGATTTTGTGGGTGATAATTTGGTGATTTTTGTGTATTTATTATATTGTAAGGACATTTTAATTGTTGATTTACCTAGAAAAAACTAAATGAAAATTTATTTTTGGGGTATCTCACGAAGGTAAAACTTTAACTTTTTGTAAAAGGTAAAAGGGTTTTTGGTAATTTAAGTGCCGTACTCAACACTTAGATAAAGGAAGGTTTACTATGAGCTCGTATTTGACCTGTGGTGTAAAGTAAAACTTGGAAATAAGCCCCGTTACCTTTGGTTCATAATTAATGCAATAAAATTTCAAAACTATTTTCTTTAAAATGAGATTTATTTTCACAATAAATAAAATGTGTTAGAGATTGAAATACATGAGGAATGTAAATTGAAATTATAAGTAACAAATTGGATATACTAATAAATAGTGATGTACTTTTGGCAATCTACGTTATTTTTAGTAGGGTAGGATTTTCAAGGAACGTGCGAACTGCCGTGGCGAATATCTCTGAAGAAGCTGGAGGTTTTGGCGTCTGAATGGGAAGGCATTTTCGGAGGATGTTGTTGTTAGATGGTATGAATTGCAAGTCTTGGTGGTTGGGCTTCAATTTCAGGTAGGTGGAAAATTTTGTAACAACATTAAAAATTTTGGGAAGTTACAGCAGGTAAAATACGCAACATTTTGGCACCCAAGTTATGGTGCAAGGATTAATAAGCCGTTCCCTAGGTAACTACAGAACATTTTGGCGACCCGAACGTGAGGGGCCCGAAGTCAGATAGATTTTTTTAAAAGATTTATTTTAGGAAACCGACGATCCTAACGTAAGAGTTTAGTGTTTTGTAAATAGTTTTTGTAATTAATTTTAGTGAGTGTGTAGGAATTATTTAGTGTATGAGAATTATTTAGTGTGGATCGATGTTGAGAAAGGAGTGGCTCAGAAGTGAAGGCGTAGAATTCGGAAATGACGAAAGTGCTATTTTTGAAAAACCCAGACCAGAAATGGAAGAAGCAGGAGATAGCAAGGATCAGTTAAGGACAGAGTCGGAAGAATCTGGAAACGCGATTATTTTGAGAATGCTTGAAAGGATGAATAAGACGCTGAGTGGGGTCAGAGAAGAATCAAACCGTAAATTTGTACAATTGTGCCAGGAATTAGGGGAGGAAATAGACAAATCTACAAAGAAATTTACAGAATTTAAAAATAGTCTTTCAGTAAAAATGGGGGAAGTAGAAATTAGGGTAGACAAGAATGAGAAAAATATAACTGGTTTGAGACAGGAATTTCGACAATTAAAGTCCGAGGTTAGGATTTTCTGTGAAGAGGAAATTAATATGAAAATGACGGAAGTGACTGATTTTTGTAGGGACCAATTAGGACGTGTACAGAGAAAAGTTAGCGGAGTTAAACATAATATGACGGCTTTAACGGGGTATGGTCCGAGGATCTTTTCAGGAAATGTATCATTGGAACAACAGATGAAATTTTACGGGGATAATCGGGTCAATACCCAAATATTTATAAATAGTGTAAGAAATTTAATTTGTAATTTATTTCAAGGACAGGCTAAGCTTAACACAGTGAAAGCTTCATTAAAAGACAATGCTGAAGCCTGGTATAATTTAGTAGGGCAGGACATAGTCATATAATGATTTTGAGGAGAAATTTTTAAAGCACTACTTAAACGACCATAAACAGGATCATGTGCGCGATGACCTAATTAAAGTATAAAGGCAAATTTACGGGATCAAGCAAACAGTATGCGATACGCAAATATAGCGTGGCTAAACAATTGAGTCCACCTTTACCGGACCGGCAAATAATGAAATATCTGTCAAGACACTTTGAAGTTGCATTGAGGCAACTTGTGGCATTGCAGAACATCGTCGAACGAGAGACATTTTTGGAATATCTTCAAAGGTACGACGTCGTCAGCACAGTTAGACCTAGGGAAGCTAGTGAAAGGAATGTTAACCTTGTGAGATTCGAAAATATGAGGAGAATTTCCAAAGACGGGAAAACAATTTCAGTAGGAATGTTAGGAATAATTGGGAACCCAGGGGAGCACTTCAGAGAAGCAATAGTGGCACCAGAGGACCAACACCAAGACCCGGAGTGCAGAGACAAAACAGCTCACCGGAGATGAGCAGGACTCAAGGAAATACAAGTGTTAGGAACACAGGAAGTAGGAGTAATATTTAAGCGACGCGACGAACATATGCTGAAGTAGTCGAGGGACAACCAGGAGCCAGCAATGAGAGTAGAAGCAGGCAGGATTTTTAGGTGACAACAAACCACTAGTAATTGAGGTGTCTAAGTACGAACATCCGCGTGAATTTTTAAAAATTGAAGAAAAGGTATAACCAGAAGCAGTAGGAAAAATTTGTTTGCCAATATTAGAAGTAAAAATTTGTAATCATAATTTAGGAGCATTGCTTGATTCAGGAGCAGAGGCGAGTTTAGTAGCGGAAGAATTCGTCAGCGAAATTAAGGATGAGGTTTGTGATAGGATTATGCCAATCAAGAGGATTCATTTGGTAGCTCCAAATAAAAAGAGGTTTGCAGTGGTGAATAGCGTTGTGATTTTGAATATAGAAATGGGAACATTAAGCTGCAATCAAGAATTTGTTATAGTACCGGGACTGAAGTTCAAGAGTATTTTAGGTGTCTATTGTATTATGAAGTTGGGATTAGTGATTGATATGGAAAGGAGGATAGTTGGGATTAGGGACTTGGTATTGCCCTGGAGAGAGTGTTAAGATGTCACGGAAGATGACCTGTGGTTAAATATAAATATTATGGGGTTAGATGATGAAGAGTTTAGAGGAATCGACACAATAAATTGTCCAGAGGACAAGTTAGACGAGGTTCAAGCTTTATTAGATAAACATTCAGAATTAATAGGTGTAAAGGCGAGCACAGCGTTAGGCTACGAACACGTATTGAAAATAGATAATTCCGAGCCGTTCAATGCGAAAATCTATCCAATACCTGCAGCATATAGGGAGCAAGTAAATCTAGAATTAACCAAGATGTTAGAGCATTGCATATTTTTGAAAAAATTAAGTGGCAAATTTATCTTTAGTAAGTTGGACATAGAAAATTCTTTCTGGTGGATTCCTATACACAAAAATTCTAGAAGGTACAGAAGGTTTTATGCAAGTAAAAAGATTTTTGATTCGTAGGTAGTACCAATTGGTTTGTCAAAGAGGAAAACAATGTTAGAGAAAGTTGAGAAGGATTTGATATTATATGAACAAAATAGGGCGCACGGAAAAATAGAAAAAACAAGGAGAGACAATGTGAAGAAACATGTGAGGAAGATCATGTTTAAGATGAAAGAAAGGGCGAGGTTCAAATAGAAAGGATGTAAATAGTATAGACTAGGATAATAGGATTAATAATAGGTATTAATAGTTAATATATAGTTTAGTCAGATACTTGTTTTATAGTGTTAGGTGTTAATAAGAGGTTATATAAGGGGTGATGATAGTTAGGATAGTGTGTGTATAGTTAGATGTTAGGTATAATGTAGGGTGAGTAGTAATAATAGTTTCTATAGGGGATGATAGTAGGGTGTTAAGTGTATATAGTTAGAGATTACGTATAGGGTAGTGTTAAGCATTAGTAAGTAGTGTATAGACTTTAGGAATAGGGATAAATGTTGATGAAAACGAGATGTTTAAATCTAAAGAAAACTTTTTCGAAGTTGTTCTTAGTGCTAAAACAGGGGGAAAATACTGTGGTCACAATAGGCATTAGCAAGCTCAAATTTGTAGTTATTGCAAGGTACAAGGTGTATAAATGGGTCACGCAAAGTTTGAGACATTTTTGAGCAACATAGGATAACATTTGACCAATTATTATTAAATATTAGCGTAGTTGTATAAAGTGGTAAAAATTTCACTGTAAGTATTAATCAATAATTAGTTAGGAAGCTTAATATGATGCGCATAATTGCGTAAATACAAGTGAAACGTAATTTTGTAAAACTTAGTTAAAAGTTGTTATAAAATAGTGTATGAATTCTGTAAATATAAAATATTTCTGGTTTGTCGCAAAAAAATCAATAATACGAGGATTTAGTTAGTATAGCATTTCAATCGGCGGTTGTTATTGGAGTTTATGCACGTGTTATAATATTTCTAGGTAGCTTAATGTCGTAAACAAATAACATTGTATGTAGCTTGTTAACAAGTAAAATTGCAGGAAATAGATAATGAAAGACAAACCATAGGTGTGCACTGCACGTACAAAAACAAATCAATAAAGTTTAAAGAGAAAAACTATAGTTTACATGAGGTAATAAATGAAGGAAAATAACACAAGAACACACAAGAACGTTAGAGGCTAATGAGAGAAACAAAGACGTGTAATGTTTTCAGAATATATCGAGTAATAAGGGAATAAGACAGCTGGGGATAATTTACAAACAGAGTACGACTATTAGAGTAAGTAAACAGAAGCAAAACAGACGATTATATTGGTGGGTTAGGTATAATATAGCTTGTGAATAAGGGGGAACAAGAATCAGAGATAACATAAGACGAGAGATTTTAAATGTAAGTTAGAATGAAATATGAGATATGGGCGTAGACAGGAGGCGTATTTAATAGGCTAAAGTATGACGATCAGTGCTAGGGGTTTCGTGGAAGACAGCGGCGGTTGTAAAATTTTAATGAGGGTTTTCGCGTATAGAACGTGTTGGGGTGAAAATTCTGGAACTTTGTTGACGGATAACAAATTTGTACCGAGAATGTTTCAAGGATAATTGTGGGTTTGTGAAAGTGTTTAACCGTGGTGTTGTTTGTGCTGTGTTACCAAAAAAAGGTGTTATAGGGGTATACAAAATTAATGCAAAGATGTGGCTTTTTGAGATTATGAACACCAGAAGGAGGTAGTGGAGCTCTCTCTTCTTTTCTACCTTCGATCGCCAACCAAGCTACTTATAAAAGTAATTTAGTGAAGTTCTGAAGTTATAAAAATTTAATTAGCACAAGCGGGTGCTTAAATAATTTGGTAATGCAGTAAAGAATCGAAATTAAATATTAAGTAAGTACAATTTTAGTACTTGTTGTTGGAGGCGGTGTGTGTACTCCGAGTACCGATCGAGTGTACGGATGGACCATTAGCATGTGTACGGGAGCTTGGTAGTACCGTACATTAGTGTGGAGGAATCTGATTAGAAGCGGTGTGTTTCTGATGGTGAGAGGCCACCTGGAGATAGTATTTGAACGTGCAGTCGAGAGGGAGGATCACGTTGGAGATGGTGTCCATGTAGAGCTGGTGACACAAAAATCCAGGTATCTCTACTTTATAAAACTGTTGTTTTGTGATTTTGTGGGTGGCAATTTGGTAATTTTTGTGTATTTATTATATAATAACGACATTTTAATTGTTGATTTACCTAGAAAAGACTAAATGAAAATTTATCTTTAGGGTATCTCACGAAGGTAAACCTTTAACTTTTTGTAAAAGGTAAAAGGGTTTTTGGTAATTTAAGTGCCGTAATCAACACTTAGATAAAGGAAGGTTTACCATGAGCTCGTATTTGACCTGTGGTGTAAAGTAAAATTTGGAAATAAGCCCCGTTACTTTTGGTTCTAATTAATGTAATAAAATTTCAAAATTATTTTCTTTAAAATGAGATTTATTTTCACAATGGATAAAATGTGTTAGAGATTGAAATACATGAGGAATGTAAATTGAAACTATAAGTAACAAATTGGATATACTAATAAATAGTGATGTACTTTTGGCAATCTACGTTATTTTTAGTAGGGTAGGATTTTTAGGGAACGAGTGAGCAGCCGTGGCGAATATCTCTGAGGAAACTGGAGGTTTTGGCGTCTGAATGGGAAGGCATCTTCGGAGGAAATTGTTGTTAGATGGTATGAATTGCAAGTCTAGGTGTTAGGGCTTTAATTTCAGGTGTGTGGAAAATTTTGTAACAATATTAAAAATCTTCGGGGTTATAGCTGGTAAAATACGCAACATTTTGACACCCAAGTTGTAGGGCAAGGATTAATGAGCCGTTCCCAAGGTAACTACAGAACAATATGTATAGACACACACACACACACACACACACACACATACACACACACACACAGGGTGTTCCTAAGTATCATGTACATAGGAATTGGTGTAATTCTCTGGCAAATGTTATAACTAAAAATTTATATAAACATCGGTCCGCAAACTCTTCGTCTTCGATCTACAGGGTGTTGAAGTATCAAAATTTTTTGGTCTTTTATTTATAGTTCCTCCAGTTTTTGAGATGCGTATATCAAATTTGGAATATAGATTACGCTGTAGGGCTTACATCATTGGGCATGTCGAATGGTTGTGAGACTCTACAGGGTGGTAGTTTTTCGGGATCTGCCTCATTCAGGGACTTTTTTTAGGGGCGGCGCTGATAGATTTTAAAACATAAAATGAATTTTCTGCTTTGTTTAGAAATTTTGTGGTCTCTTGCAGTTTTTTCGTATCTGTAACCGTTATTTCGGAAAATATTAAGTAACTATTTTCTGTAAATTGCTAAATTAAATTAAAACTTTTGAAGTGGATGTAATAGGCTTTTGAATTGATTGTGCACAATTTCTTGTTTTTATTAATTTCGATAGTGCGCTTCGTATTTAAACTGGTAGCTTGTGAGTGCATATGCTTATTAAATGTAAAGCAAGTCGTAAACTGTGTTGTGTAAAAATGTTTTAGATACTTGTTATTATCTCATAAAAATGCCAAATTTTACAAATTTTTAAATGACTGAGATGCATTTCATCCATGGGCTTGCGAATAGAAATGCACAGGAAGCCAAACGTCTGTACATGGAACGCTATACTAATAGAATGATACCCTATCAACGAGTATTTTCGGATACTCATAGGCGTCTTGTAGAAACTGGAACTCTTAGTAAAACTACCAATGATGCAGGTAGACCATGTACTGTTAGAAAACCACAGATCGAAGAGGCTGTTCTAAATGATATAGAAAAACATCCAGACACTAGCACAAAAAAAATAGACGAATATTTAAATGTTAGTCATCAAGTTGTGTGGCGTATCCTGCATATAATTGTGGATCATTTGATTACTCCTTTCTTTTGGGCGATTTACTGGTCATTCATACGGGAATTTTTTGCAACACAATTTGCCTTTATTACTAGAAAACTTACCTCTTTTGCTGAGAAATGAAATGTGGCGTATGTCCTATGGTGCTACGGCACATTTTTCTATTTTAGGGAAAGCATATTTAATTGAGGTGTATAAGAACAAATTGATAGAACAGCGTGGACCTCACTCATAGCCACCGGGATCCCCTTACTTAAATAGCCTAAAAATTTGTTTATGGAGGCTTTTCAAATCTCTAGTGTATACAACACTAGTGAATGACGTTGATGATTTACGCAACTGAATAATAGCTGCATTTGATACCGTAAGAAATACTCCGTGGGTGTTCGACAGAGTACAGGAATCAATGAGAAAAAGAATGGGCGCATGTATAAGAACTGGAAAACCACACATTTGCTTTAACATAATTTCCTTGTTATAGTAAGTATCTAGATCTTTTGATTGTAAATTTTTTGTATTGTAAATATTTGCTAGGTCGCAGAAAATGGTTTCTTACTACTTTCTTTAATAACGGTCACAGATTAAAAAAAATTAAACCAAAAAGTATCTAAACAAAACGGAAAATTTATTTTGTGTTTTAAAACCTACCAGCGGCGCACCTCAGAACCGTTTAGGAGGAGAAAAGAAGGCATAACCCGCGAAAAATTACCACCCGACATGCCCAGTGATATAAGCCGTACAGCGTAAGCTGTATTCCAAATTTGATCTTAATATTTCAAAAAGTGTAGGAGCTATAAAGAGAAGAGCAACAAAATTTTGATACTTCAACACCCTGTAGATCGGCAGCGAAGCGTCTGCGCACCTATGTTTATATATAAATTTTAATCAAAAATTCGCCAAAGAATCACACACCTTCATATATACATAATATTTAGGAACACCCTATGTGTGTATATATATATATATATACATATATATACATATATGTGTGTGTGTGTTTGTGTGTGTGTATGTGTGATTAGAGGCCATCAAAAGGTCATACAGCATCACTTCGTAAACATATAACGCCGTTAAACCCTAGCAAATTAAAAAAAATTTAAGGAACGGCTCAAATTATGTAAATATGAATTTGTTTGTATAGAAAAGCGTATTTGGAAAACCACTGAATACATGAACAAAAGTATAAAGACCGCGATTAAAGGGGTTTCCAGTCTCCATACAATAACTTACTGTGAAGAAATAATGTTCAAAGGAAGAATAAGGGTATTTACTATTTTCTGAGCGTAAGAAGATGTTTTTTATAAAGCATCATCCGCAAACTACTCAATTGTGTAACAATTGCGAGTAAATGCGTAATTATTATAAAAAAATTTCATGTTTGTAATTAAAAAAAGGAATCGTGTACAAATATTCGATGAAGAATTGACGTTGTAGTTGAAAAGCGCTTTAATTTTTATTTTGGAAGAAGTCGCAAGTATCATATTATAATTTTCACTTCATAACAAACTTCGATGAAAACGCATTGACTAAGTTTGATAGGAATTTAAATTTTCTAACGAAGGAACGCATTCCGATTGATCTTCTAGAATTATAAAGTACTATGACTGAACATAAAGGTGAACAACATCATCTAAGTTTGAGATAAAGTAAGATCAATTACAGCCATAAATCTTAAGTACTAACATCAATTAATTAGTATCGTTTGACGCTGTTAGAGAACAACAAACCTATGAAAGTTGCATCATACCTTGGAAGAACAGCCCATGAACAACGACTAGAATTAACGCGATTTTTCTACATGCCAACGTCACACAGAGGCTTGCCTATATAACCCAATAGAAGTCAAATACTATAACGCAGTCCTCATTCCAATGTCATAATGCTAAATTATACGATACGTTAATATTTAGGGGTGGATCTAACATGTATTGCATTAGTACTGGAAATTGTTAATTGGAAATAAGATTATTTGAAACGCACAAAATGATTTCAAAAATAAAGAATAAATAAGTAATTAATAATTGACCACAGTAAGATAAAGTTTTTAATTTGAGTAAGAACATACATGGAACAGGAATAGTAATTTTGGTATTTAATGCTTTTTAATAATATTTTAAAACGATCCATAACGATTTTAGAACATACATTGGTGTCTAAGCTCCGGATGAAACCGACAACCAGCAGATTTTTTTACGGTATACTAATACTATATTATTTACGATTATAAAAAAGGATATATGTATTGACTAGTTAAGTTATATGATAAAAGTACTGTAGTATTTGAATTCCGAGTAAAGTGTTTGTACAAGTCGATAATTTCTGATACGTTTAAATCCGATTTTAAAAGGCTGGATATTGATTTATCTGACTAATCTTGTCTGATTTTGCACATAATGAGATATAATTAAGATGTTATTTATAAATAAAATTGAGATAAGATTGTGCTTATCCCAATTATAAAAGACATTTTGGACTCTATTTTTAGTACAAGTGAATATGAATTTATATATTTCTGCGAGATTTAAGATATAGTTCATAAAGCAAAGCTCTTGTGTAAATTTTAAACTTTATTTTTTTATATGTAAAGTTTGTGCTCAGAGGAAACTATTTTTCCTACATGTTAAATGTAAGATATTGTTTGTAAGAGAAAAAGTGTTGTGGAAGTAGTAATTAGTATTTAAAAGGTTGTTTGTAAAAGAATATTCCGCGTTATTATAAGCCTAATACCTGATTCTAGTGATTTTATTTTGAACAGAGCTATCTAAAGGTACTTAAACAACAAGTACCTTCAGCCCATCGACGCCAAACCCGGGGCTGAATTAGATCCTTTTCAGTTCACAGCAATATATATATATATATATATATAATATATATATATATATATATATATATATATATATAAATATCTATGTAGAAATATATTGCTGTTGAATGAAGTGACCCGACGTTGAGCGTCAGTAAAGGATGCTGTGAACTGCCAAAATAAAAGTTTGCTGCTGCTCTAGGTTTTAAATTTGCCCGCATTCAAATTACTTTGGGCCAGCTCTCTTCAAATGGAACCACTAGAATTATATATCAAATTCATAATGGCACGAAATATTCCTTTACAGGCAATTCTTGAAGTACTAGTTACTACATCCACAACAGCTCTTGTTTTTTAAACATTATCTTGAATATAGCATCCAGGAAACACATATTTATCTCAACATAAACTTTAAATATTAAAAGTAAAGTCCAAAACTATTAGTAGCTTTGCCATACGAACAATATCTTAAATATGAAATAAAAAATATAAATTCTGAATAATCACTCACTTATACAAAATATGATCAAAAATCTCTTATAATCAGAATGAGCACTTACAAATCTTAACCTCCTAATTTTCATTCACAAAATAATTCCCTAATTAAATCTTATTATGTAAAAAGTTTATCAAAATAAGTCGGATAATGTAACATATTCTCTTGAAAAATCGTATTTAACCTTATCTGATCACTTAGGTATAATTATTTTTTACATACGGGAAATAACTGGCACCAAATAAATACCACCTTTCAAATTAAATTATCGACTTGTACATTCTACTTTCACTCAAAGATCTATACACAAAAAGATCTGAACTAGCTACTCTATAAATATGAATCTTTTATTAATTTAAACAAAAATTATTTTACCGTTACAAATCTGCTGATTGTTGCTTTTGTCTAAAGCGTAATTATCCATCCATCTTCCAAAATCGTTCCAATCGTTTTAAAAATGCCACTAAATACCACTAAACACCAAAAAAAAAATCCTCTCTAGCCACATATACTTTAACTCACGGTAGTTTAATTATATTAAATTATTTATTCTACATTTTGAAATCATTGTAAATACTTCAAAAAAATTTTGCTCACTTTAGAGTATCCAAAACACTTTCCCGTCGCTTTAGCAATAAAGTGGTCTCTTAAGCTATATTTAAATAAATTTTACTATGCGACGTAAGATCATCAAATTTATTGCGCCGTGACGTTTGAACGAAGACTGTCCCTGTATTCAACATTCATTGGCTGCGAGAGCCTGTGACGTTTGCATCTATAAAAATCTCGGCCAACTTTTAACATTGTAATCGGTTGTTTTGGAAGCCGTGTGATGCAACTTTTATGAATTTATCGCACTAACGGCCTCGAGCTATGTATATAATAATTGATGTCGTTTCCCAATTTTTTCAGTGTTCAAGATTTTGTTGTCTAGTTTATCGCTTTCACAAATTCTATAGTCAACCTCAGCTATTTCATTATTCACTTAAGTTATATTTTAGCAGTTGATTGTTCTAGAATATAGGTCAGTAAAAAATCCTTTCTAATTACTTCTCAATTGAAATACAACCTTATTTCTGCTTTGAATAAACGACTAATATTAATGGAATACACTTTCATCGAAATTCAACGTATGTTTGTTATTAAAAGGAAAATACAATTAAAACATTGTACATGCGGCTTCACGTAGAGTAAAAATCTTTTGTAAGATGCACACGCATTTGCGCGTAATTTATACACAATCGATTACTTTGATAACAAAAATGTGGATGAAGCTCTTTGAAAAACGCCTTCCTACACGCAGAATATACGAATATCATTATTCTTATCTTGGAATACGATTTCTTAGTCATTAAATTTTGTAATAAGAATAAAATGCTCTTTCAATCAAAGTCCCTATGCATTTAAACTCCACATACGATGTTTTTATGCGCAAACAAATACTCACATAATTGGAGTTTTTTAGTTTATTCTCAAGTTTACGGCGATGGATGTTTACGAGATGATGATATATGAACTCTTGATGATCTCTAATCACATAAAAGGGTATATATATATATATATATATATATATATATATGATTATTGATCTGTAGGCATGGTTTCCTTTAGAACTCAGATCCCTTATATACATTAAAGATCTTATTGTCTTATAGTGCATTTAACTGTTCATTAATAAAAATGAAAACTTTAAAAATTATTGGAATTTTCGTACAATTAATTTTGTACCTAGAAGAATTATAATTTCATATAATTCGCTTAAACACAGGTTTTCAAATATACGCCAAAAAAAAATTAATTTTGTTTTCAAGTACTTAGTAAAAGCTACATGTTTTTATTTAAAATGATAAATTGTGGTTTGTAACTTAATTATGTTCAAGTTTAGGCTGCATGTACAACTGTTCTTTAATAAAAAGGTTATTTTATAACCAATACCGACAAATGTTATAAAATATGTCAAGAAATATTATTATATCAAACAATATTTAAAACTAAGTCTTTCTTTAAATCTTAATACGTATCGCTTGGAAAACTCTGATTTCAGTATTAGTACAGCTCTTTCATCAAAAACGCTCAAATTACACGTTGTATTCAATCAGTTTATATTTTTGAATTATTTCAAACGTCGCTATGATTCTCCCAAATTTGAGGTCTTTTTAATTTTTCGTTTACATAAAATTATTGCATTTCACTCAATTGCAATTAGCATATATTAAAATAAAACGCAGGTATAAGTTTTGTATTCTTTAGCTCAGCAAAAAAGTTCAGGAGATTTTGGAATTAATATATAAGGATATTCCGATACGGTCACCATTATTGAAGGAATTCACCTAAGTGTGGAATAACAGATTACAGTTATAAACTATTTGCAGACATTATTTTCCATCGAACACCTGTATCACGCACATCTTCTGAATACTAAACTAACATTTTGTCGAATCGTTGCATAGCTCCATTTTTGAACTGTTAACATTTAAAGTATCTTCATTTTTATTATTTTTTTTGTATACTGGCTCTACTTCGACGTTCAGTCGATCGACACATGTTAAAGAACACGATTGTGTTGTTCTTAGTCAGCTGCATGAGAAACAAATAATTAAGTTTCATCCCTGAACAAGACATCATCCACAACTACTATGTATCGATATAATGCTGTTCTACCAGTCCATGCAAGTACGCTATATATAATTTTATACTGATTAGGCCTTCAATTAAAATAATCCAACAAACAATTGACTGAACGTACTACATGATATGCAACCACAAACGTAAACTTAAAGTGCTTGACATAACTAGATTGTCTAACGGGAAAGATACTCACATGCGTAAGAATATGCAACGCAATATGCATTTATTAAACAAAACGGATTGAACTTTTAGGATTCCTACTACTAAGAAATTTATTCAATTAAGCAGCAATTATCAAGCAGATTTAACACTTGCCATCATGTATTTTGTTCTAGATAAACAAATAAATTCTATATAAACCGATTAATATGTACAAAAATAATACAGGAAGGGGTTAATATTTACTTAAGACGCTTATTTTGTCTACTGTAGTTTATACATGACACATTATCTAATACACCAAGTGTTGCTCTATACAAAAGTACACACGCACGAACCACGTACTAAACCACCAATGGGCTTCACACGCATGCACGCTTAAATGTTCGCACGCATATACACGCGCAAACTTGACAGCTTACGTACAGGACTAACAGGTACGAAGGCAGGCACGCCGCCTTTTTGCTTACAAACCCTCGCGCGCGCGGCGAGCACATTTACACACACAATAACACCTTGTCACAAATGCACACACCCGCAATTACTCATATATGCAAATCCACGCATGCGCTTACCCTCACGCAGAAATGCAAAAACCTACACGTTTCGGCCATTAAACATTCACGCAAACATGCTGACACGGATGTTCACAGACTCGTTCAAAGTCACACACTTGCATCCTCTCACGTGCACATGCCCTTACGCTTTAAAGTTCGCACGCAAGCGCGCGCGAAAGTACGCATTCACACATATACAAACGTACGTAGCCGCACACATACAAGCATGATGTGCCTACAAAGGTCATATGCCGGCCTTCGCTCACACATTCGCGCTTGAAAGTACGCAGAAAAAACAAGTATGTACGCTGAACCACTAGCATAAACACACAGGCATACACGCGCGCGTGCTGGTGTAAAATTGCAAAGCGTTTCCTGTGAGCGTGAACACACGTAAGTAGATTCGTATGACGCACACATGTGCACTTACACCTGTAGCTTCTAATGGCATTCCTAAGCATGTATGATCACACGAATAAATACTAGCCGGTTTGCACGCGAACATATGCACACGCCTGCGCGCCCGTATGCACTCACAAACACACACATACGTATATCCAAATCAGCGCACCTATAAACTAATGCACGTAAGTACGAACGTAATTCACTCAACGCAAGCAAGCATAAATGCATATACACCGTATCGGGTATTCAATAGCGCGCACAATCACAAACTAATGCAAGCATTTACACACACGTCCACAGCATACATGTGTCTACACAAGCATAAATATATCTACACACGCACATACATAAACAAGCATACGCGCTCACACACACACACACACACACACACACACACACACACACACACACACACACACACAGAAACACGTCAACGCACGTAGCGTACGCAGAAGCAAGCGGCACCAATACGGGAACGCCTTAACGTACAGAAGCATCTAGCAAGAACGCATAAAGAACTATATGAACGCACGTTGTTACATGTAATTGCGCCCTGCTGAATGTTTTCATTTGTTTTGGGATTCTTTTTAAATAATACCACGCTTCCGTTCCGATATCTTGTGTAACTACCTGTCGTGGGAGACGCCTCTGATCATACTTTATAATTAAATAGAACGATTTGTTTCTGTAAAGCTCATCCTGATACCATTGAAGCAAGTACTTCTCCAACACTCGGTAGTAACGTTCAAGCAGAGGAGACGTGAAATGTAGTGGCTGTTAAAATTATGTAATTTATTAGTTATAGTTGTAATTTTTGGCATATTCAAAATTAAGTTATATCATTTTCACGAACTTCTAAGTAAACAAAATTAAAAACAAACCTAAAATTTCAAAATTTTGTGATATGTTTGTGATTTTCGTGAGTCTTGGAACCGTTCAAATTACGCAATAAAAGTAAATCAAGTGAACCTCAAGAAACAAAGACTTGTAAGTAAATTCTTAGTTTCCTTAAAAAATAGCAAATGTGGTTAAAAATAGAAGAAAATTACTGAACTCATGCTGGAAATTAGGTCAGTTAAACTGTGCAAGAAAAATTACTTAACTATATAATCAAATGGTTTTTGTACGCTATTACGTATAAGGAACATTTTGCACGGAATTGTAACAGTAACTTTCAAACCATTTAACTTCCTTATTAATAACCGCAAACACAGTGAAATAATAACAAAATTTTATTTATTGAAACAGAAGTGAATACGCTGCATTCATAATGCAGTAACAAGGTCAAGCGTACGCAATATAAAACACACACAGGAACTAGAATAATAAGTAGAACGATTTAAAAAATCTAAACAAAACTTATTGCTTAGAAATTAAGTAGTGCATAATTCAAAAACTACTAAATGCCGGTAGGACACTCTCCTAGGCGGGGAGGTAGTGATAGCGGCCTAACCACAGAGGTAACACCGGATCTGGAAACAAAAACCGCAAAAACCACCGAGAATGCTGCCGTCATTATCACAGCTAAAATAGGAAACAACTGCGAAACACCAAATCCAACAGAAGCAACAACAAAAAGAATAATAGAACCAAAGCAAGGAACCAACGACATCACAACAGAACACCCACTTTACAGGATGTACCTGGAGCTGAACCTGTTCATAAATAATGAAATGGACACCGCCAACCGTCTAAAAGTAGGAATGAAGAAGGACTTGAAGGAACGTATTGCAAAATGGGCACTTTGCCAAGCAGAACTGATTGGGGAAAATAAACTATTACGAGAGCAAAACACGCAATTACAAAACCAAAACCAACATTTC
Source organism: Platerodrilus igneus (assembly GCA_036346225.1). Taxonomy (NCBI): domain Eukaryota; kingdom Metazoa; phylum Arthropoda; class Insecta; order Coleoptera; family Lycidae; genus Platerodrilus; species Platerodrilus igneus. Next base: position 746,796 of record JARFIW010001174.1, on the reverse strand, counting down.
CTAAAATCACAGCACACACACGAAAACGCACAACACATCGAAACTATCACACCCAAGACAACATACGCGAACATTGCGGCACTAACAAGGCTTCAACCACCGAAACAAGACGCAATCACACGGGCAATGACAAACCAAACTGGTACAGTTTTCATCACTTCCGTACGTGGGGAATCCATTAAACAAATACAGGACACCTTCATGAAAACTATCAACCCCAAAACAGATGGCATTAAGATCAAAAACATTCGAAACGCCAATAACACTCTAATAATAGACACGGATAATGAAAGCGAAGCAAGGAAACTACTTCAACATGGTAAACTTACAGAGGTATTAAAGGTAGAAAAACCCCGGAAAAGAAACCCATTGGTGATATTGTATGATGTCCCAACGTATCTAAAGGAATCAGAAGTCAAAACATTAATATACAAGCAGAACCTAGAAGAGAAGTTAAGTTGGAATGAATTCGACAAAGAATTCGTCCTCAGGTTCAAAACTGGACCAAAAGACAAACCCACGGTACATCATGTGGCAACCGTCAGCAGTAAACTACGTAATATGCTCATAAATCTAAACAAGTTATACATAGAATACAGATGCATAGCAGTAAAAGATCATCTCGTCGTCCCACGATGCATGAGATGTCAGGATCTAGGGCATATTTCAAAATACTGCCCACTTCAGACGGACACCTGTAGCCGCTGTGGGGAACAAGATGCCAAACACAAAAAGCTAAACTGTCCAAAAAGGGAAATGAAACCAGCTTGCATTCCATGCCAAAAAAGACACCGAAAATGTACCGATAACTCAAAGGACTGTCCGACGTATAAAATGCTACTAGACAGACTTATACACAAAACCGATTATGGACAATAACACACACACACACAACCAACAATTATCGCGTAATCCAAACTAAGACATACCTACTGGAAACACGGACAGCTGAGATCGACGCTCAATCCCAAACAACAATACCGACCGCAAACACGAGAAACGAAACAACAAAAACTGAGACGCATTGGGAAACCACAATTAAAATTGGACAGCTAAACGCCATGCGTAACGCCACCGTAACACAGGAAATCAGACACCTGGCCGAAACACAACGACTAGATATAATCTGCATACAAGAACCATACTGCAAAAACGGAAAATTACCGGGAATGCCAACGACAGCCAGACAGATATGTAAGGGAGACAGACCAATGGCAGCCATTATAATATTCAACCCTAACATACAAGCAACCACAATACAAAGATACACAAACGAACACAACGTCTGTCTAGAAATATCCGGACAAAACATACAAAACTGGATACTGACTAACACATACTTCCAATTTCGGTTGGACTCCGATCCATACATCACCAACATTAAAAACATTGCACGTACATACTCAAACCAGCCTGCACTTTTTATGGCAGATGTAAACGGAAAATCCCCAATGTGGCACTGTAGCAACACTAATGCTCGTGGGGAGAGGGTAGAGGACATGATCAACGAGCTACAGCTTGAAGTGATGAACTGCCCCTTCAATCCACCCACCCACAGAAACCATCGGGCAGGAGCAGAGAGTAACATTGACGTCACAATAGCAAACGGACTAGCGCACCCCCACATACAAAACTGGAAGGTACATGACAACTTTTGACATAAACAAGGATAACATGCCATTACATGCGGAAACGGGCAAAAAAAGACTAAAATACAATATACAAAATGCCAACTGGCAAAGACTACTGTACAACTTCAATCCGCCCCCTGATATCCAACGCAACGACAATGTACACGCTTACGCCCAAGCCCTAACAAGAACAATTAAAGACACTATGAAACAAACATTAAAAGCAATAAGACAAACTGCGCCACAAAACCGTTAAAATGGACCACAGAGGTCCAGATACTGAAAAGCAAAGCTAGCAAGGCAAGGAGACGCTATCAAGCCGCCCTAACACCGGCAGAAAGGGCCTTTCAGCTGACCGACTACAGACAACGCAAGGCGACATACGAACAGGAACTATACAACATTAAACAAAAATCCTGGGACACTTTCGTCGAAAGACATTTGCAGACGGATGCTTGGGGGGTACCGTACAAGATAGAATCAGGAAAAATTGCACCACCGACAACGTACTCGACTTTAACCAAACCCGACGGAACAGAAACCAAAGACTGGATTGAAACCGCGACATTACTACTACATACACTCCTCCCTGATGACAACTGGGAAGAGGACGCACAAGAACAAATACGCAAACGACAAAGAATCACCGAACAAAACGCGAATGGGAATACACCATGGAATAGAACACAGGACGACGTAACACCTTTCACTGAGGACGAGATTAGACACGCTATCCGTTCAAGTAAAAACAAAAAAGCTCCTGGGCCAGACGGGATCCAGGTAGAAATCACAAAGGCACTAGACACCAAACTCACACCGAAACTTACTAAACTGTACAACGAATGTCTAAGACAAACAAAGTTTCCAAACTGCTGGAAGCAAGCAGACGTAATCATACTCTCTAAAAACCGAAAAAAAGACCCGAAAAATCCGGGTTCGATCGCCCCATCTGCCTTCTAGACTCGCTCGGGAAAGCTTTCGAGCGACTACTGTGCACGAGAATGCAAGAACATCGGAAGACGAAAGGCATGCACCCGGCGCAGTACGGATTTAGACAAGGACGATCAACCGAAGACGCCGTAAACAAAGTCATAAACTCTGCAACCACTTCAAATAAAAAATACGTGGCCCTAATCATGATAGACATAGAAGGAGCCTTCAACAACTTATGGTGGCCAACACTGTTCCATAGGCTAATCGAAATACAATGTCCAAAACAACTACATCATACTTTCAGAAGCTATTGCCAGGATAGATTTGTAACATTGTCTGGTACTAAAAACATCACAAAATCAATCACCAATGGATGCCCACAGGGGTCAGTCTGCGGTCCAATATTTTGGGACATTGCGACTGAGGAGCTTTTGGAACAGCTGGAAACCGCAAATGAAGTGAGGTCCGTAGTAGCTTATGCGGACGACATCTTGTTGGCGGTGGAAGGAGGTTCCAGAAATGAACTACAGCACAATGCAAACACCGCATTGAACAAAGCCCTAGAATGGTGCAACGCAAATAAGATGACGATAGCACATGACAAAACAACTAATATGATAGTTAAATGTTCTCTAGAAAGAGACCCTATCATTAAACTGAACAGAGGCAGAATACGAAGAACACGGGAGGCCAAATACCTAGGGCTAACCCATGACGAAAAACTGAACTACGAAAAACACATTGCCAGAGTGACTGCAGGTGCCAGTAAAGCTATGCAATGCATAGCAACTCTTGCACAACGTACGTACAATATTCCCCTAAACTGTCCAGCGTACTTGCAGCAATAATAAGCCATGCAGCGAGCGCCTGGGCAACCAGATTACATCTAGTAAAACCCAAACAAAAAGTCAACAGTATCCAAAGGTGGGTACTAATAAGACTTACTGGAGCATACCGAACCGTATCACACGACGCCCTCTATGTGATACTAAAAGTCCTCCCTCTTGATCTGTATATCAGATAGAGAGCGGCGATATACTGGTTAAAAAACAACGAACCAGAAAAAGTCCGGGAAATCCTAAAAGTAACATCAGAAATTCGGATAAAAAAGGAAATTCAGGACACAATACTATCCGAGTGGCAACATAGATGGAACCAGAGCACAAATGGGAGGAGGGTATACGCACTAGTCCCAAACATTCGAGACAGACTAAACTGTCACCACTTGGTCCCCTCACAAGGGCTCATTCATTTTCTCACGGGGCATGGTCCTTATCCAACCTACAGGAACCGCTTCGACTTCCAAGACAACAACAACTGCACATGTGGTGAGGTGGGGACACCGGAACATCAGGTGTTCCACTGCAACAGGACCTAGGAATGGACAGGACAATCCTACGGGACATACCCCTCTCGGACATGCTTTGGAACGAAAACATATTTCCTTACCTAAACAGAATCACTCACCAAACTACTACTATACTACACCAAAGGTACACAAACGGACTCTGACAGGACACACACAAACACCATACAAACCCCACACATCACAAATACCACAAACACAGATCATACGAAACACAGAAGTTTGACGTAACGCATCGAACGTGCAATACAAAAGCACAATCCACCCAACACACATGGGAACCGACAACAAACAAGCGGCATTCTCCCAAGGACATACCAGGAACCACGTGTCTCCTGAAGATCTACCAAAAAGCTCGTGAATCCTGACGACCGGGAGTGATACCAGTTAAAACGAAGTGAAAATAGTGAAAACGGCAAAAGTACGGCAAACGTACCTCAAACACAATTTTCCCCCAGAATACTTATTAGCATTAGAAAACTAACACTAGTAGGATAAGGACTCAATACTAACCATCTAACTAAAATAAACAAGAGAAAATACTAACCAAATTTGTAATTGCTTTAAGAAATCTAACCCTAGCTTCAGTAACGTAATGTTTATATTTCCAATGTTGTAGCGCAACTAAAAATTACTGCAGGGGAAATATTCTGACAACATAATTACCACACATCAGCACGACAAAATACACACAAGCACGCACACGCACAAGCACACACACACACACACAGCAGAGACTGTTCGTGGCCTCCCTGGTTTCCGGCTGCCGATAGCCAGGACACGTACAGGAACGCGTACTTCTCATTTTCTGATTTCCGGCTACCGGCGGTTGGAAACCGGGAGAGGGAAACAGTCCCAAGGACCTCACCACAGACATAAGCACACGCACACACAAACATGAAAACAATAAACACACACACCATTATAGCACACTGGCACGACAAAACACACACATACATACACCAAAACACACACAAACACGCACGTACACGTACCTGCACGCACACGCATACGACACAGATATATACGCACACGTGCACACATACACACCAGGGACTATACGTGGTTCCCCTGGTTTCCGGCTGCCGACGGCCAGGACACGTACAGGAATACGAACTTCTCGGTTTCTGATTTCCGGCTGCCGGTGGTCGGAAGCTGGGAAGGACAGCAGTCCCAAGGACAACATCACAGACAGAAAGACACATACGCACCCTCACGCGCGCACAGACCCAAACACACACACACACACACACACACACACGCACACATACACATACACACCAGGGACTGTACGTGGTCCCCTGGTTTCCGGCTGCCGACGGCCAGGACGCGTACAGGAATGCGAACTTCTCGGTTTTTGATATCCGGCTGCCGACGGTCGGAAGCTGGGAAGGAAAGCAGTCCCAAGGACATTACCACAGACAGAAACACACACACACACACACTCACGCACCCACACGCGCCCACAGACACAAACACACACACACGAGTATTTCCAAACGCAAATAATGTAAAACTAACTAATATAATTTAAGGTAGCAAATAATTCTGTTAGATTTCTTAGGAGTAATAGGTTTACTGTAATTTTTAGGTAGCAGACTAATTGTAATGTTAGAATAAATAACAAAAAAAAATAACTCGGTAGAATGTTATTAGAGTATTTAGTTTAAGTCAAAGTACCCCTATCTTTATTGTTGTATAAACTCAGCAAATATATTCGGTTATCTACAGTCCTTGTTTTCTGAGAAAAATATATTCCCTTTATTTATAAGTAAGAAAGCAAGTTTGAATGCGTAAATTTTGTACAATTTTCCGGTTTTTGTAATAATGCATAACAACGACTTTAGGTGTGTTCTTTGACATGTATTGCTCAAATATTTGAATCAATTATCAGCTCGTTTCTTAATTTGACTTTCACTCTGATCCCACTTTTCGCTATAGCATGTACGGTACGCGTAACTAATTGTTACTTTAAGAGCAATGCACACTTCCTTGTATACCCTATATTTCTGTGAATTGCTTTTCTATGTAGGTCGTGCTTTTCTAAGTAACCCCAACTGCTCTTTTGCATTGGTCCGCTGTTGCGAGTATGGTCACAGCATTAATGGATCCTGACTACCGTGGCGACGTTTAGCTGATTTACCTCTGATGGCTTAGCTGCAGGATAAGTATTCACGGCACATGGAGGTGTGTTGCGATTTTTTCTTTTGAACATTGTTTTTTCTTTATATCAAGAGGTAATTGCTTACAGCGTTTGACGCTGATACGAAACGCAAGCAACACCAGGAAATTCTAATGGCATTACTCCAACGGATTGAGTTAGTGTACAAAAGTCTGCTGTGAAACTTGCGTTCTTTATTACTTTAAATTGCTTTTGCTTTGTTCATTGCCCATTAACTTTTTTTACATTTTAAATACAAAATGCACACATGGTATTTATCTTCTTAATTTGTTCGTAGAATATAATTCTTTTTTTAAATAGCAACTTTTATGTGTACTTTTTATCTATGTGAATCTCACTACTCTCCGCATTTCTGGTTAGCCCGGTATTTCTACATTTCTTTTGTTTTCATTCTGCATTCGTGATGCGTGCGGATCCTTACTTTTTTGTCCTTCCTGTTTCTGTCTTACCAGTGCGTATTAATCTTACAAATTTGGCCCAAAGTGCCTCGACTTTTTTTACTTAACTTTCTATTCCCATTTTCTTCTTAACTTTTAACCCCGATTTCCTTATTTAACTTTTAGCCCCATTGTTTCTTGCTTAATTTTCCGCCTGGATTTATGTCTATGCTCTACGTTTCGATACGATTCCATGTTAAAATCCGTTTTAAATGTGTTTATTTTCAGTGTAGTATTTTGTTAGGAATTCTTTTCTTTTTATTATTTTTCCGCGGATTACAAACTTGCGTTATCACTGATAACCCTTTTTGTTACGTCTTCACTAAATTTAATCGTTTTGTTTATTTTCTATGTATAATTTAGGTAAAGTATAATTTGTTCTGCTGTTCCTGGTGGGTTATTCTTTGTTTCTGCTTTTTACTTCTATATCACGATGGTTACTTGGATATTAGATGTCAACCAACTGCTAAAACTCGAGCTACAATATGAACTATCGTCTCGTGGGTTCGACCCCGATATTAAAGTAAAGTTGCGTAAACCCGTAGCACTCTTAAGGTAGGGGCAAACTGATCATTTAGGAAAATTGTATATACCATTGTGAGGTTGTTTGTGCACTTACACAACTTAGATCAACATCTGACGAATTCGTTGGGGATATCACTGACGATAAGTTTGCACGTTTACGGTCCTTATGGGTACACACTCAGCGACGCTGTGAACTGATGGCGTATACATCCGATGAGAAAACCTTAATAAAAACTAAATTCCTGTTTGCTCTAAAAACCATTCATTTGGCTGTCGAGACGACCTTGAAAAAATTTAAGCTGGTCACTCTTTCTGATTTTTCTCAGCAACTTGCTTCTTGCCCACATACTTTTAACGATTCCGCTACATCTACTGAGGAAGTCCCTAAACTTTCTTCGCATTCCAAACCAGAAATGGATATTTCAGTTCTTACCAATCCCATAGCTTCTACTAAACGGTGCTCTATTACTAAATTAAATATCTCATTCTCTGGAGAAAGATCTTTACCTAAATTTTTGATACGTATACATGAACTTAGCATTTCTCATTATATTTCTACGCAATAACTTTTTCTTTTTACTTCTGAATTACTTGCGGTGAAGGCTTTACTAATATTTCTAACGCATGAAAGTTCTCTCACATGTTGGATTGACGTTGTCGATTCACTAAAAGCCGAATTTCCGCTCGTTGATTATAGCAAACGCCTATAAAGGACGAAATAAATTCCTGGACCATGGGTCCTACTAAGATCATTAGCTTGAATGTTGCAACAATGCAAAGTATATTTTTACGACGTTCCTTTATCGGAACCGTGACAATAAAAAATTCTGCGAAGCAATTTAATCCCGTACTACCAATTCTCATTTACACTAATAGAAATTACTTCTATTGCACAATTACTATCTCTGGATAAAAAACTCAAATTTAGTAAGTATACTGTAGACACGTTCCGACCACTGTCTGCAAGTACTAGCCTTAATTTGTTGGAACCCTCCTTAACGTACAAGCCTTCTGCGTATACGTTACCCTTTCTGTAACTTCTTTTACTAATTCTACCTCAAATAAATCCACTTCTCGGACCAAATTACTTTATGTTGCTGCTGCCCTTCTAGTTATCCCAAAATCTCATATAATTAACATTTCGAATAATACTCGTGGAACTTTAACCTCGAACCTTAAATGTTGGAGTTGTAGTCAAGCCGGACACAAGTCTCCTCTCTGTCCACACCCCTAACGTCCACGTTGCTATTGTTGCGGCAAAGCTAATGTCACACGCCACAACAGTCCTGATTGTCAGAAATCTTTTAACTACAGCGCGAGTCGTTAAGTGAAGGTCACGATTCATTGGCTCCCAAATTTACCCCATTCGATCCCTTGATGACGAACGTTGCGGATAACAGCGCATTAACTTTGGACAATTGCTCTAAATACTTTCTAGATTTTATCTTGGTCAATGCTCGAGACGATGAAAGACCATACCTCGCTGTTGGCATTTTTAGGATCAAGTAAAAGGATTGTTGGGTTATGGTGTTTTCCGCACGCACAATTGTTGATGGACCTGGATGGAAGATTTTCTCTGCTCTTTCTTTACTTCTTGAACCATCTGGAACCCTTAATGTACTGTGGCCAACAGTCAGCCTGGTAAAGTTTTAGGATCCCTTAGCTTACCCATTGCGGTAAATCAAAACACATTTTCCTGAAGACTTTAGTTTTCCCTTTTGTCTCACAGATACTAATACTTGGAATTGACTTTTGGAAAACCATGTGTGACGTTCCTGATTTGCGTACTAGACAATAGTTTTTTTTGGTGCCACTGGCGATCTGTCTATTGAGTCCATTGAAACTCTTGACTATCTTAACGCTACGCAACGGTCGGAATTATTTAAAGTAATTGATCAGGCTTTTCCTTCTAATGAAATTACGAATTTAATTGAACATCAGATTAAAACTACTGTCGAACCAATGAAACAACGGTATTAACCGCTTTCTCCAAGTGTTGTGAAGATATGCTAACAAAGAACTGAATGAAATGTTAAAAAATAATGTGGCGGAACCATCCAATAGTCCACGGTCGAGTCCGATTGTTTTGGTGCCCAAGAAAGATGATACTTATCGTTTCTCGCTGACTTTTAAAAGATCAATAGCGTAACTGAGTTAGATGCTTATTCACTCCCTTGTATTTCTACAATTTTAGATCATCTACGTGATGTCAAATTTCTTACTAGCATGGACATTTGTTCTGCCTACTCGCATATCCCTCTTGCTGCTAATTTAAAACCAGTTACCGCTTTCACGATACCAGGTGAAGGTTTGCTTCAGTTTACTAGAATGCCTTTTGACTTTATGTCGCTCATGCTATATTTCAGAGTCTTATCGATCGTGTGTCGGGAGTTGACCTTGAACCGCATTGCTTTTCGTATCTCAACGTTATCATACTTTCTACTCCTACTTTTTAAAAGCACTTTGAAGTACTACAGAATATTTTTTTCGCTTAAATTCTGCTGGTCCTACTCTTGGTAAATAAAAATGTGATTTTTGTCGTTCTGAACTTAAAACCTTGAAACACGTTGTGAATCGCCAAGATCATCACGGCGATCCGGAAAAGATTTTTGCTATTTTCAACCTACGTCCTCCTACTACAGTCTATCGTCTAAATAGCTAGCAGGTACTGTTGCTTTATTCATAACTTTTCTTCGGTTACTGCTCGGATTACTGCGCTTACTAGGAAGCACACGAGAAGTTTATGTTGAAGGTAGTCATTTCACGGTCGTCACCCACCACCATTCTCTAGCCTAGATTAATAATCTTTAGAGTCTAATCGGTCGTTTAGCTTGCTGATCCATCAGACTTCAGCAGAATGGTTTTACTATCCTCCACCGAAAAGGCAAAGATCATGTCGTTCTTGATACTCTTTCACGCTCCGTTCCTCTACTTGAACCTATTACTATTTCCGCCATAACTTCCCTTGACGTTACCCTTACTCCTGTTCTCTGGTACAATTCCATGCTCTAAAAGGTCTCCAACTCCCTTAGCCGTTATCCTTCCTGCTTCGTAGTATCCTTTTCCGTCACCACAAAGCTTCTATCGCTGCCGATTCTCAGGATGATTAGAAATCGTCGTACCTTCAAAGCAGCGTAAACATATGATTTTTCTCCATTACGATCCTCCTACTTCCTGTCATTGTGGCGTGACCAAAACTTCTGCTCGCTTTCTCCAAAAGTATTATTGACCTAGTCTTCACGCTGACGTCGCTCGTTACATCGGACGTTGTCCTGTTTGCTGATCACAAAGTTAAACAGTTACCCCTCCTGGCTTCCTCGCTCCTAAAGCCAAACCGCCCTATCCTTGGCAATTCCCTTCCTGCGATATTGTTGGTCCCTTCGACGCTCAACCAAAAGTTATTCTAATGTCTGTTTAGTGGCTGAGTATTTCACTAAATTCCCCCTTTTCCTTCCTTTGCGCAAAATCAGTGAACAATTCGTTGTTAAAATCCTGGAAGAACAAGTCCTATTACTTTTAGACGTTCCGCAATATCTAATCACTGATAAACGGTCACAATTTCGTAGTCGTCAACTCGCCTCCTTATGTGCACGTTTTTACAACAAAATCCTATTTAGTGGTCGTTACCATCCTCAAGCTAATTCTGCCGAACGCATTAACCGTGTCCTTAAAACCATGATAACTTTCTTTGTCCTTGACGATCAACGCCATTAAGATGTTAATCTTCCTAAAATCTCTTGTCCCATCCGTACCTCCAAACATAACATCATTGATTGTACTCCTTTTTTCGCTTTATTTGGTTGTGAACATATCCTCTCCGGTGATTATTTCGGTCAATTATCCAAGATAAAGACATATACATTGCTGATTCTGAACATACTTATCCTGATCCAGATTATTTCAATAGTATTCGTTCCCATTTTCTCAAAAAACTGTCTGCTGCGTACCGTAAGACGCATAATCGGTATAATTTGCGTCGTTCACATGATTCCTATCAACTAGGTAATTCTGTTTGGCACCGCACCTTTGCGCGGTCCCACGCTTCACGTCATTTTAACGCCAAACTCGCTGTTAAATTCCTTGGTCCTTTTTCAGTCACTTAAGTCGCTTCTCCTTGTACACATTAACTCGCTGATACTCCTGGTGTCAAAGGCATTTGGCATATCAAAGATCTAAAACCCGCACATCATACCGATCTTAATGTCCCCAATATAGCTTTACTCTGTTTCTGGCGACGCAGACGTCGAAAATCACCTTCTTGATTCTCTCACTCCAATTTCTTATAATGACTTCGCTTTTTCCTGGTACTTTCTCTCGGTTCTTGTACTTGTTGCCTAATGTTGTTGTATTCGGATGTTTCTTCCTCTTCGTTCCTTTCATTCCACATTCCTCTCTTTTTCCTGTGGCAGGTCTTGCTTTCTGTCAGTCTTCATGATGACTAGTTTCATTCTCGATCTTCTTCCTGTGATATGTGTGTTTTAAACCTTTTCTGCCTTTCTTCGGAAACTGATTTAGTTAACTTTTCAGTTTATTAGCGTTCTTTCTTATTTTTCTGAATTATTCTTCTACGACAATTTCCTGTTACCACAGCGTGAAATATTTATATATTTTTTTACTCCAGCTCACTTTTCGTTCTTTTGCATACTCTAGGCTAGACAATTCTCTCTTGTTTTGGTTACTTCTAATTTTCTTTTCGTTTACTTTTCTTAATTTTTATTATCTGCAGAAATCAACTTCTTTTTTAGAGGTTGAACACTTTGCTATTACTTTCTTAGAGATATGCATCCTGCGATGACTTTTGTAGTGTTAAGCAATTCTATCTTTGCCCTCAACAATTACTTACCATGCCTTTCTCCTTTACGAGCGATATTTTTATAAATTTTGATGTTGTCTGGCGCACTAGTTCTTCCAGCCAGATAAAAATTTTTCTGTGTTTTCTTGGGTTTATTAGAGAATTTTGTTCTGGTTTATCCTATTTGTACACACTGAGCCTTCGAGCCAGATAAAAATTATTTTGCTTTTTGGTTTTTATAGGTTTTCTGGTGAATTTTTTTCTTTCGTTTATCCTATTAGTATACAGTGGTTCTTCAAGCGGGATAATTTTTTGATTTTGTTTTTTGAAAGAAATTTCCTTGTGATTTGTTCTGTTGGTATGTTGTTTGATTCGTTGCTTTTGTTTCCTACCACGATTCTTTAATTTTGCTGGGGAGGAATTTGTTACATTCAATAGTGCCCTGCTGAATATTTTCGTTCGTTTTAGGATTTTTTTAAATATTCCCACGGTTCCCTTTCGATATCTTGCGTGACTACCTTCATAAGCATAGCCCTGATTATGATTTATAATTAAATAGGTCGATTTCTTCTTGTCAGCTCCTCCTAATATCATTAAAGTAAGTACTTTTCCAACACTCCGTAGAATGTTATTTGCGTAGTTAGTTTTAGTAAAAGTACTTCAATCTCTCTTTATTGTTTGATATAACACAGCAAGTATACTCGTTTAACTACAAATTTTGTTTTCTAAAGAATGTGTTCGCTTTATTTATGAGGAGTAATAAGTTCGAATTGCGTAAATTTTCTGCAATTGTATTCGTATTTGCCGGTTTTCCTTATCTATTTATGCATTACAAAGACGTGTTTTTTTACATGTGATCTGCTAATATGTAATGGATTATCAAATCGTTTCTAAAACTGGGCTCACTTTGATTCCGCTTTTCATCCTACGATGTATTGTCCACCTTTTTGATGCTGCTAATTTGAGAGCAATGCACGCTTCCTTGGATAGGTCTATATCTCATTTGTGAGTTTTTGTACCTGCGTATTAATACTAGTAGGGTTCCTTTTTCCTAGCTTTTATACGTAGGCCGTGCTTTTCTACGTAGTTAAAATTGTTGTCTTTTACTTAGACTAAATTCTCTTTCGCGTATGCCCGCTGTGCAGGCATGGTTGTAACATCAACAAATCTGACTACTGTTGCGTCGTTTTATCAGTGAGCGAGATCACGGTGTTTGGCTGGTACACTTCCACAGATGATATAGATGCAAGATATCCCAGCACGTGAAGGTATGTGACCTTGTTTTCTTTTTTTTTGTGCACACTAAGGGATTATTGTTTATGGACATTTAATGTTGGTGTGTTAAAAGAAACTCGAAATTGTAGAACTATTGTTTATTACTGTAAATTGGTAGTATATTATCTCTAAACGTACTGTGTGCAATTGAAAACGTTTGTCTATAAGAAAATCTAAGCATTATTTTTTACTACCGATTATCTTCTTTTTGCATGTGAAATACGAGATGCGCACTATCTATTTAAATTATTAAATTGCCCGTACAGCACAATTGCTTTTTTAAATAGTGACTTTTTATTTTTTTGCTTGTTCAAAAAGAAATTTGTATTTTTTAAATTGTAAATAAAAAATCGATGGCGATGTACTTTTTGGTTACGTGAATCGCCCCACTCTCCGCATTTGCAGTTAACACGGTATTTCTAAGTTTCTTTTGTTTTTTACGTAATCGTTATGCTAGGGGTTCGTTATTTTATTGTCCTTACTCTTTCGGTCTAGCCCCTGCGTTTCTTAAAGTTACAAAATTTACCGTAATTTAGTTTATTTAGTTTAAATTAAAGTACTTCAATCTATCTTTAAAATTTCTAGATAACTCGGTATACTTGCTATGTTATCACAAACAATAAAGATAGATTAAAGTACTTTTCTAAAACTAAATACGCTAGTAACATTCTACGGAGTGTTGGAAAGGTATTAATTTCAATGATATTAGGATTGCTCTACGGGAACAAATCGATTTATTTAGTTATAAATTGTAATCAGTGCGTTGTTTGTAACATATAGTTACAGGGGATACCGGAACTAAGTCGTGGAAATATTTAAAAAGAATACCAAAGCGAACAAAAACATTCAGCAGGGTACAGTTGAACGTAACAACGTACGCATGCATTTAAACACGCAACTATACGTACGCTTCCACTTACAACCACACACACACGTATTCGCACATTCACACGCGCATGCATATAAATCAACACACGTAGGTAAACACGCACATCTAAGCCCGTTTGCGCAAGTCCACTGTTCCACACATGGATATATACATTCGTTCGCACGACAGATATCATCACGCACACAGACAAACTTACAAACCACGCAACACTCACGCACTGAAACCTGTTCGCACATGTACAGGTACATATCTGATAACGCTTGCACAAAAGCAAATTAGATGGTACGAACGCAAATGAGCACGACTGTACATACGCAAGTATCCAAGTGTTCACGAATGGACAAACTTGGTTGCACACCTGAACGTACCTACGCACACGCCATCTCATGTTAAACTTACATCCAAGCACACGCAAGGTGGCATGTGCATATATACTCTAAAATGTACGCTTGCTCACATGAAAGTACAACGTATCCACCATTGTAACAAATACCCACGTACACACGCACTTATGGGTACATAAACGTACGCATGTTCGCAAAATTGTAGTCGGGCGCACAAATACTTTCCCAGATAACTACACAACACAGGCACGCATCGATACTCTAACAAGTGCAAGCACGCAAACTCGCTAACCTGCACTCACATACTCTCTTACAAATACATACGCACTTATGCACGCCAAAAGCACACCTTTACGCTCATACGCACGCGCACGTATTCAAGCATTATCTTACATTCCTACAGAAACACGCACGTGTATCACTTCCATACGCGCGGGAATTTTTGCATCCATGATTACAAATGTTAGCGCACGCAAATGCAAACACGCACATTAGGGCGCACGTACATATAAGTGGGCACGTGCATACAATTATAAACACGCACGCGCTGTATTATGAGCGTATGCACGCACGCGTACCCACAAAAAGACCCAAGCATGCACGTTTGCAATTACGGAAAGACGCAGGTAGCCACGCGCGGTCAGACTTTAACAGATATAAGCAATTTACTAAGACGTCTTACTTTGCATGTGTATTCGGATTCCATAAGTTCATATAAGTTTTGTTACAGTAAGTGTTGTGTATTTAAGTTTTTGCGTTAGACGTTTGCTACATACAGCTTTAATCACCCTAGCGCTTAAGTGTCATATAACAATTTGTGTAACTATATGCGCTTAATCTGAACTCAAAGTATTCTATACTTCACATTTTTATACGATCACCTTTAGATTAGTTCAGACACAATATTTCACTTTCTAGATATGCCATGCTTTCATTGTTTATTACACGTAAATGTTTTAGGTGGTGGTAATGGAAGTTAAAGGGGTAAAATCTTTATCTCCAAATAGAATAGTTTATTGTACAATGGAGGTCGAAGGCGGAGAAAAATTACAGACTGATCAAGCAGAAGCTTCAAAGCCTATGTGGGATACACAAGGCGATTTTGGAACTACCCACCCTCTACCGGCTGTGAAAATTAAATTATATACTGAAAATCCAGGAATGTTAGCTTTGGAAGATAAAGAATTAGGCAAAGTTGTATTAAAACCAACACCTTTATCTTCGAAAGTAATTTTCTTAGATGATATTATTTTATATTTTTAACGTTTATACGTAGGCACCGGAATGGCATAAAATGAACGTACCTAAAAATTTACCAGATCAAGATCTTCGAATAAAAATTGCTTGTCGGATGGACAAACCCTTAAATATGAAGCACTGTGGATATCTATATGCTCTGGGAAAAGCTGTATGGAAAAAATGGAAAAAGAGATATTATGTACTTGTGCAAGTATCTCAATACACATTTGCCATGTGTAGTTATAAAGAAAAAAAATCAGAACCTTCTGAAATGATGCAGCTTGATGGGTACACTGTGGACTATATCGAAGCATCAAGTGGTAAGTATATACATTAATAAAATGAGATTATTCAGACACAATAAAATCTTTTGATTTTTTAAGCAAACTTGATGGTTGGGATGGGTAAGCGTAAGTGGCGCTTATTTTTTTTCTACGCTTTTAGTAAAAGCTGCTAATAATATATTTTTTAGATTTGGAGGGTGGACGATATTTTTTTAATGCTGTTAGGGAGGGTGATAGTATAATGTACGCCAGTGATGATGAAAACGAGTGCCACCTATGGGTTATGGCTATGTATCGAGCAACTGGACAGTCCCACAAACCTACTCCGCCACTTGCATTGCAAGACAGAAGTGCTACTATTGCTAAACTGCAAAGTGGTAAGTTTTTGAGCTGTAGTAAAATTCATTTTAAGTACGGAAAGCACTTTTGTAACTACAATAAAATCTTTCTACAAAATAGTCCTGAAACGATAATATATAAAGAACCTAAAATAGTATTTGCTATTGTAAATAATTTGCTACACAGCTAGATACTAAAAACATTGGTGGCACAAGCTTAAATAAAATAAGTATCTAAACAATATTGATGGTAATAACTATATTGTTATAGATGGTAACGTTGAATTGGTCTAGTTGGTTTACTTATTCCACGACTGCATAATCGCGCTACTGTTTGAAATCCGCGTTAATAAATTATACTGAGCAGTAACACTTACAGTATACAAGTAGTGGAAACTATTATTTGCTAGCATCCTCGTATTCTTTCTTTTTAAAGAAGATTTAATAACATATACTATAGTTTGAGAGTACGAAGTTAAAAGAGTTTAAAAAACGCGTTATAAACTTGCTTGTTTGAAAATTCATATCATAGTGTTATGGAGTTTTTTTTTTAAATTTTCTGATCCTTGTGCTCTGCTTCTGCTAGTACGTCTGGGAAATCTTACTATTTGTGTTTACACTAATACTTGTAGTTGTATTGAATGAAGGATGAATAAACGCTATATAACCATAAGGATTGCAAGTATAAATTTTAGACTTTTTTTATTTGTAACTGATAAGAATATAATAATTGGGTAATTTAGATTTAGAATAAAGTCCTCAAGCTTATTTTTTGTGAATCTGGTAGTTTACATCAAATTTTGAGGTCAAAGTTCGAAGTATTTTGACTTATAATAAATTATCAGTCTAGAGTTTTTGGCCAAACACACTTACAACTGTGGTAATAATAGATAGGCAAATTAAATAGCTATTAATTAAAGAGGATTTTGTAATTTTTAATAAGGATTAGGTAAGAATTATTTTTAAGTAACTGGTAAGAATTCTATTCGCTATGCACTTAATCTGTAATCTGTTTTATAAGTTCTTTTGTATGAAAGAGAAATGTTTTTGAATGCCTAAATGTTTCTTGAGATTGCTGTTTCATTTCATTTTGTAAATTCCACAGTATAGTCTCCGTTGAGCTGGCCAGGCAAAGCAAAGTAAAGAAAAGGAAGGTAAGGTAGTAATTTCAAATTTCCCATTACTGTACCTAAGTCAGAGTATCATTTGAGCAAACCCCCCAACTCCAAGCGTTGTAACAACTATATATATTACTCATATTTAGACCAGGGTAGAAAATTAAATAATCAAATCAAATAATTTTAATTACCGTGTATAAGGAATTTCATTAAACAATACGCTTTATTAAAACCTTGAAGCATAAATAAACTCGGTCGTTTCAGTAAAAATAAGAAATTTAAATTATCTATAAGACGCTTTACATCAAAAGAAGCAGTATTGAAAAGCGCAGTGGATAATTTAATTATTCCTAAACAAATGGAAATTACGTGCAAAGTTTATATTAATTAACCCTATTTTAAGTAACCGGTAGTAAAACAAAGTGTACATATAATAATTAATAGTTAAGTTGTATTCGCTAAAAATGAAAAGGATAGAAATCAATTTAAGTGGAGTTAATTAAACCGTTAATAACATATAATATAAGCATAGAAACTTGTAAAAACCCAAGATTAAAATACCACGGAATAAGGCTCTGAGAATTAATATTATATTTTAAACACCCCTGCGTGTTTTTAAAAGGCAATTTCAAGTTAATTTGTTTGGATAAACATGTTGATTCTAAGGATATTGGAAACGATCAGATGCTTTAGCAGGAAATACAGAACACCTGCGTATTTTTAAAAAGCTCATTCTGCGTAAATTTGGCAAATAATTAATGTTTCAAAGAATCTTGGAGAAACCGGGACTTAGTATTTACGAGAATGTGCGATACGGGTTTATTAAACCCAGATAACAGTCCGCGTGGACTAAAATATAATCGATAATAAAGAATATAAATTTGCACCAATACGAACAGGTTAGAAAAGGAAAGAGAAATGCGTCAGGCAAAGACACATATTGTAAAAGGGCGGGATTTAAGCAACGTCAAGGGGTTGCGATTGGTTAAAAATAGGATGCATATATCAGAGGTAGAACAACAATTTCTGTATAAAAGTAATTAGTTTTTCTCGGACAACTTAGCGGGCCGTGTTGAAATTTTCTGAGATCTCAATGGGGTGAGTACTAAATTCATAAAATCGACGTGCAGGCTACAGACTGGGAACGTAGAATGAGGAATTCGTTGGAATTACCCGTTTTAGGAACAAAGCGACGTGTCGGCTATTCGCTATATATACAGGCGGGAATATGTGTTTCGCTCTCTTAGACTCTTAGACTTTCGACGATTCGATGCGTTAAAAGCTCGTGCATCCGCGACTTGATATTAAACAATGCATTTTAGTTTGATTAAATAATTTAAAGTGTGCTAGTATATTTTAGTGACTCAAAATAATTGGTTATTTTACGTGCTAACATGAATGTACTTCAGTGCACTTAGATACAAGGTAATAAAAGTTTATTATCACGGTACCAATTAGTAAAATTTACAACGACAAATGTATACCCAAAAGTAGGCAGTTTTGGCGTATATTGGTAATATTGGTAAAAGGAAGTATGAATTTCTTTGCTATTTTGCGGGGTGTTAATGACTAAATGGTTCGTAAATGTGTCTGCATCCACTGAACCAGAGGCAGATATACACAGATGAGTTCCGGAAAAGCCTAGAAACAACTTTAAATTAATGGTGATGGAGAACATTTTTAAAGCGTTGACGACTTGAAGCTGTAAATAGAATCCGGTTGGAATGGTGTGATTTACAAAGGGACGATTACACTGAAGCTACGAGGACAATAACCTTCAGGTAAATTGTACTATTTTGTTTGACATTTTTGTGTGTATTGAATGACTTTATAATTGGTTTACTTTAAATGGACATTAGTGGAATTTTTCTAACCATAAAATTTAATTTTAAGATGAAATTTGCTTGTTTAAGTAAAAGGGGTATTTTGTTTTGATGTTCGGGAATAGGATGAAACTTTGGGTAGGTCTTTGAGCTCAATTAGACAAACCTGGTTAATTAACGTAAAGGGGTGGTAGATGCTCCTTTATACTCAGACTCCGGTCTGCTTATATTGTTATATTAATTAGTAGGCATCCAACAAGGACTTTAATTTTGGATGCACAGTAAAATGATAATAAAATTAATCCGGAAATTCTTTTAAAACTGAATTTTATGTTCAAATTTAATTTGAAAATTTAATGTATTCTGAATATTGATGTAAATAGAGTTAACGTTGATGTTTGTGGTAGGAATGTGTTGTTTAATTTTTATGATTGAGAATGGAAGTTATCTAGAAGAGCAGCCGAGGCGATTAACAGAAGGAATCAACGGACCAGGTGATTTAAAAGGTTTCACAGCATTCTTGACGCCCAAACTGTGGGGCTCGAATGTTTTTTTTTAAAGGGCCAGTACCTGCAGATAATGAGAAGATTCACAGCATTCTTGGCGACCCAAAAGTGAGGCTCGAGTTCCAAATAAAATTTTTGTTATTTAATCCAGGAAACTGGCGATCTGAGAGAGAGAGTTTCTGTTTGTGGATAAATTTAAAAGTATTTTAGAGTGTGTGAGAGTGATTAGAACGTATGCAGAGAAAAGAGTGGTTAAGGAGTCAAGGAGTGGAAATTGGAAGTGACGATAGTGCATTGTGTGAGAAAATTTCTAAAATGGAAGATGCTGGAGGCAGTAGAGATCAGTCGAGGACGGAATCAGGGGATCAAGGAAACGAGATGATATTGAGAATGTTAGAGAGGATGAGTGAAGAATCTAATAGAGCTAGGGAAGAATCGAATAGAGCGATGGAGGAGTCCAATAGAAAATTAGAACAGCTAAGCGATGAATCTAATAGAGCTAGGGAAGAATCGAGCAGGAAGTTAGAAGAGATTAGAGAAATGAGTGAGGAATCGAATCGTAAGTTTGAACAAATTAGTCAGAAAATAGATAAGACGAATCAAGAAGTTTCAGAATTTAAAATAGTCTTACCGTAAAGATGGGGGAAGTTGAAAATAGGGTTGAAAAAAATGAACGTGATATTACAGGTCTTCGACAGGAAATGGGACATTTAAGGTCCGAAGTACGCATTTTCTGTGAAGAAGAAATAAACGTAAAAATGACTGAAGTAACGGACTCATGTAGGGATCAGTTAGGCAGGGTAGAACGTGAAGTTAGTAGTATTAAATACAACATGTCAAATTTAACGGGGGATGGTCCCAGATTTTATACAGGTGGAGTATCATTGGACCAACACATGAAGTTTTATGGCGATAACAGGGTAAATCCACAAATTTTTATAAATAGTGTAAGAAATCTAGTGGGAAATTTATTTGACGAACAGACCAAACTAAATACGATAAAGGCTTTATTAAAGGACAACGCGGAAGCATGGTACAATTTGGTAGGACAGGACATAGACACGTATCACGACTTTGAAGACAAATTTTTACAACATTACTGGAGTGATCACAAACAGGATCAGATTAGGGACGACTTGATTACAGGAAAATTTAAGGGAGAGTTTGCAGGTTCTAGGGAGCAATATGCCATCCGCAAGTACAGTGTGGCCAAACAACTGAATCCACCATTGACGGACAGACAGATAATCAAGTACCTATCACGACATTTTGAACTGGAAATTAGACAACACGTGGCCTTACAAAACATCACAGAACGGGAGACATTTTTAGAGTATTTACAGAGATATGACGATGTATGTGTTGGACGGACAAGAGAGATACGAGAACGAAACGTTAACACAGTTAGGTTTGACAACAGGACACCGAATTATCCGAGACGGCCTGACTACAACAGAAATTTTCGACCGAATTGGGAACGACGAGGACAGGAATACAGGAGCAATAGTGCGACTAGGGACCGACGCCAAGACCTAGTTACACGAGACAGAACAGTTTACCGGAAGTAAACAGGACTGTGACCAGCACGCCGAATAGAGATAGGGACACGGATATTAACACGAGGAGGACGTACGCACAGGTTGTAGAAGGACAACCAGGACCAAGCACGGAAAACAGGATGAGACAGGATTTTTAGAACGCGACAGACCACTAGATTTCTGTGTAAATGTATACGAACATCCACGTGAATTTTTCAAAATTGAGGAGGAAGTAAAGCCAGAAACTGTAGAAAAATTATATTTGCCAATTATTAATTTAGAAATTTTTGAAAATAATGTAGAAGTATTACTTGATACAGGGGCAGAGGCGAGTTTAATATCGGAGGAATTCGTCAGCAAAATTAGGGATAAGGTTTGTGATAGAATTATGCCTATAAAACGTAGCCATTTAGTAGCTCCAAATAAAAAGAAGTTTGCTGTAGTAAATAGTGTTATGGTGCTTAGGATAGATATAGGAGATTTAAGCTGTGAACAGGATTTTGTAATTGTACCTGGACTGAAGTTTCAGAGCATTTTAGGTGTTGACTGTATGATGAAGTTAGGGGTTTTGATAGATATGGAAAGGAAGGTAATAAGGATTAAGGATAGGGTAGTGCCATGGAAAGGCAGTTATGAAGTCACAGAGGATGACACGGGGTTTAGTATTAATGTAGTAGAGGTAGAGGATGATGAGGTTAAACAGATCAACACAATAAGATGTCCAGAGGATAGGAGAGTAGAGGTTCAAGCTTTAGTACAAGAAAATGCAGAATTAGTGGGGGTAGAAGCAGCATATCGGGAGCAGGTGAAGGCAGAATTATTTTGACGAGGTTAAGTGGCAAGTTTGTTTTAATAAAGTAGATTTAAGGAATTCATTCTGGCGGATTCCATTACACAAAAATTCTAGAAGGTACATAGGATTTTCCATAGAGGGAAAAATCGATAATTGTAAAGTAGCATCGTTTGGTTTGTCGGCAGAAAAGGAAATAAGAATAAATAAGAAACAGACAAGTGTAGGGACTGAAGAAGAAGTGATATTTAAGAGTCAGGATAAGAGGGATGATAAGTTTATTGTATGTGAGATAATAGAGATGTTAAGTATAGATATAGAAGGGGGAGAGATAGGGATGAAGAGTATTAGGATGGTTAGAAGGAAGACTTGGAGGGTCAAGAAGAGAGTTAGATTTAAATAACTTAAGGAACAAAGGATAGAGATAGGTGAACTTTAGTATAGATATAGAACAAGGGATAGAATAGGTGTATAAAAGAGTAGAAGTAAGTGGTTATAGAAAATAAAGCTAGATATAGGATACATATGGGAGATAATTAGGAATAGGTGTAGGATGAGGATAAAGAGTAAATGTAGGAAGAAAATAAGATAGGTTAAGTATAGATATTTTATATAAGATTAGTGGAGAGTTAGGAATAGAGTAAAAGTAGGATAGGCATATAGGATTAGGTAGGGGGAAGTAAAGTATAGTGAAGATTAGTTAAAAGTTAGGAATAGGATAGGTATATAGGATGTATATAGGATTAGATGGATAAGTAGGATGAAGTTAGGAATAATTTCAGTTTATAGAATTAGGTGAGAGTTAGGAATAGGATAGGGATATAGGATAGGTGTAAATATTTTTTGGATTGGAGACAAAGTAGGTAAGTTAGATAGATAAGGATAGAGAGAGATAGGCAAAATTTTGTAAAGATTTTTGGCAGTCTAAATATTTGATATTTGCATTCAAATAAGTGGGATTATTTGTATTCAAATAGGGGGAAAATACTCATATTTAGACCAGGGTAGAAAATTAAATAATCAAATCAAATAATTTTAATTACCGTGTATAAGGAATTTCATTAAATAATACGCTTTATTAAAACCTTGAAGCATAAATAAACTCGGTCGTTTCAGTAAAAATAAGAAATTTAAATTATCTATAAGACGCTTTACATCAAAAGAAGCAGTATTGAAAAGCGCAGTGGATAATTTAATTATTCCTAAACAAATGGAAATTACGTGCAAAGTTTATATTAATTAACCCTATTTTAAGTAACCGGTAGTAAAACAAAGTGTACATATAATAATTAATAGTTAAGTTGTATTCGCTAAAAATGTAAAGGATAGAAATCAATTTAAGTGGAGTTAATTAAACCGTTAATAACATATAATATAAGCATAGAAACTTGTAAAAACCCAAGATTAAAATACCACGGAATAAGGCTCTGAGAATTAATATTATATTTTAAACACCCTGCGTGTTTTAAAAGGCAATTTCAAGTTAATTTGTTTGGATAAACATGTTGATTCTAAGGATATTGGAAACGATCAGATGCTTTAGCAGGAAATACAGAACACCTGCGTATTTTTAAAAAGCTCATTCTGCGTAAATTTGGCAAATAATTAATGTTTCAAAGAATCTTGGAGAAACCGGGACTTAGTATTTACGAGAATGTGCGATACGGGTTTATTAAACCCAGATAACAGTCCGCGTGGACTAAAATATAATCGATAATAAAGAATATAAATTTGCACCAATACGAACAGGTTAGAAAAGGAAAGAGAAATGCGTCAGGCAAAGACACATATTGTAAAAGGGCGGGATTTAAGCAACGTCAAGGGGTTGCGATTGGTTAAAATAGGATGCATATATCAGAGGTAGAACAACAATTTCTGTATAAAAGTAATTAGTTTTTCTCGGACAACTTAGCGGGCCGTGTTGAAATTTTCTGAGATCTCAATGGGGTGAGTACTAAATTCATAAAAATCGACGTGCAGGCTACAGACTGGGAACGTAGAAAGAGGAATTCGTTGAATTACCCGTTTTAGGGAACAAAGCGACGTGTCGGCTATTCGCTATATATACAGGCGGGAATATGTGTTTCGCTCTCTTAGACTCTTAGACTTTCGACGATTCGATGCGTTAAAAGCTCGTGCATCCGCGACTTGATATTAAACAATGCATTTTAGTTTGATTAAATAATTTAAAGTGTGCTAGTATATTTTAGTGACTCAAAATAATTGGTTATTTTACGTGCTAACATGAATGTACTTCAGTGCACTTAGATACAAGGTAATAAAAGTTTATTATCACGGTACCAATTAGTAAAATTTACAACGACAAATGTATACCCAAAAGTAGGCAGTTTTGGCGTATATTGGTAATATTGGTAAAAGGAAGTATGAATTTCTTTGCTATTTTGCGGGGTGTTAATGACTAAATGGTTCGTAAATGTGTCTGCATCCACTGAACCAGAGGCAGATATACACAGATGAGTTCCGGAAAAGCCTAGAAACAACTTTAAATTAATGGTGATGGAGAACATCTTTAAAGCGTTGACGACTTGAAGCTGTAAATAGAATCCGGTTGGAATGGTGTGATTTACAAAGGGACGATTACACTGAAGCTACGAGGACAATAACCTTCAGGTAAATTGTACTATTTTGTTTGACATTTTTGTGTGTATTGAATGACTTTATAATTGGTTTACTTTAAATGGACATTAGTGGAATTTTTCTAACCATAAAAATTTAATTTTAAGATGAAATTTGCTTGTTTAAGTAAAAGGGTATTTTGTTTTGATGTTCGGGAATAGGATGAAACTTTGGGTAGGTCTTTGAGCTCAATTAGACAAACCTGGTTAATTAACGTAAAGGGTGGTAGATGCTCCTTTATACTCAGACTCCGGTCTGCTTATATTGTTATATTAATTAGTAGGCATCCAACAAGGACTTTAATTTTGGATGCACAGTAAAATGATAATAAAATTAATCCGGAAATTCTTTTTAAAACTGAATTTTATGTTCAAATTTAATTTGAAAATTTAATGTATTCTGAATATTGATGTAAATAGAGTTAACGTTGATGTTTGTGGTAGGAATGTGTTGTTTAATTTTATGATTGAGAATGGAAGTTATCTAGAAGAGCAGCCGAGGCGATTAACAGAAGGAATCAACGGACCAGGTGATTTAAAAGGTTTCACAGCATTCTTGACGCCCAAACTGTGGGGCTCGAATGTTTTTTTTAAAGGGCCAGTACCTGCAGATAATGAGAAGATTCACAGCAATATATATATATATATATATATATATATATATATATATATATATATATATATATATATATATATATATATATATATATATATATATATATATATATTGCTGTGATATTCGCCCTCGATTGGGCGTGTCATAAATTTGCTGTGATATTTGCCCCGCGATTGGGCATGCGATAATTTTATTGCTATGAATTTCTTGATTTTAGAATTATCGAGCCCTTATGGTGGGTGTCATAAATTTGCTGTCATATCCCCCTTGATTCCTTTATTATTTTAAACCCCAATGTTATGAAATGTTAAATTAGGAATTTTAACCCCGACTAGCTTACTGAATAAATCTTATTGAGTCAAATAAAGCAATTCTAGAATACACAATATAATAATTGATAATATTTACAACACTTAAAATTTTCCTTTTTGTGCAAAATATCTACATATACCAGATTTATCTTTTTTCTGAAAGCCAGCAAAAATATCCTTTAATTATTCGGAACCTTCGAACGTTCCAAGATGGCTTTTCCATTTTCATAAATTTTTAAGTGACCTTTTTAATGACTTACAGATATACAATGTGGCAAATATTAAATCAAAATCAGTTTTCAATAATAAAGTGTATTAAGATTGCTAACCTGGAATGGGTTCTGTAGTTCCATCCTAGTCTATGATCTGCATCCCCTTTCTGTGTCCGCTTTGCTTATTGATATGCCGGCCACATATAAGAATCGCCTCCCGTAAATCGCTTCCAATTAAAATCGTACCAAATAGGAATATGTCCAAATTAGAATACGTTTATTTTTAAACTATCTCCAAAATTAGAGTATGTTCAAAGTTAGAAGTTCCAAATTAAAGTCGTCTCAATAAAATATCTCAAATTAAAGTCATCTCAATCAAATATGTCCCTAATTACAGCCCAAATTAAAGTCGTCTCATTTAAATATGTCCCAAATTAAAGTCCAAATTAAAACCGTCTATCTATAGATCGGTTTATTTTATTTGCAAAAATTCTTGCATTTTTAACTCTGATTTATTTTGATTGATACTTCACTATTACGTAAAATTTTAACACCTTTGAACATAGTTGTTGCTTAGTTTGAATATAGACTAAATTGTCGTTCTACTACTATCGTATATATAAGCCTTTCCTCCAAATTATTTTCCTTGGATTATTTACATTCTAGACTGATACTTCTGTTTTATGTCGCATACCTCGGAATTTTTACAAATTACTTAGTTTAAAACTTTGATGCAAGGTCTATTCGTCACGTCCGCATCCCGCATATTGTAATATTATTCAAGAATTTTCAACTTTTGACTTTCATTAACTCACGTACTTGGATGTTTGTTAATTTTATCGTCTAATTGAACCGCCTGGTGCTTATTTGTTTCTACAGCATATTGCTTTTTGAGCAAATGTGTTCTCTTCCAGTCACGTAACGATTTTCTAATAATGAACTATTTAGGATGCGTTGACGTTGATATTTTCGACACAGTTGTTAAATATCTGCAATGCCAATTTTTCTATGCTTCCCGGTAACTTAACTTTAATGCAATTTATTGAGTTTTAACATCATATCTTTACTAGTAAACTATACTTAGACATATTTATGTTTTCATGCATTTAATTCCATATATTTTATATACAGTGTCCTCTTAATTGACATTATGTAACATGACCGATTTACTCTTATAATTTCTGGAATTATTTGATTTTCTTAAAGTTAAAGTTGCTTATATTTATCCTACGATCCCTATAGAACGTTCATGAGAAACAGTACCTACAAAAGGTTGTCTTTAAAATATTCTTAAAAGAAAAGAAAAAAAAATTGGCAGCGTAGAAAAGAAAAAGAAGCGTTAAAAGACAAAATGTTGGAATACAAATTATAACATACTAAACAAATATCAGAAGAAATCATGATCATAAATTATAACAAAAGGGCTTGCTTCCGCGAATAAACGTCAACTTCGCAGTTATTTTTGAAGTATAAAACTATTCATCAACGCCTAGTAGGTGACTTGATAAATATTTTAGATCCTTTTCTTATATTGAGCCAAAAACGGAATCGACAAATAGAAGAGTGAAATTTTAAAATTCAAATTACTAAGGGTTAATTGTGCATTTTGAAAAACCCAAAGCACCTTTTCACAAATGAACTCTTCTAATCAATCTTCGAAGAAACCCCTCTATTACCAAAATCTTGTTAAAATACTCATTGACAGTGGACGATTATATTCGTTATTATTATGCTGAATTATCCTTTTCATATTTAAATCTAATTTCTTATCAACATCGCGTTTTTCTGTTGCAATTACATGATTCA
The DNA here is from genome assembly GCA_036346225.1 of Platerodrilus igneus. Lineage (NCBI taxonomy): Eukaryota > Metazoa > Arthropoda > Insecta > Coleoptera > Lycidae > Platerodrilus > Platerodrilus igneus. Next base: position 719,205 of record JARFIW010001174.1, on the reverse strand, counting down.
CAAAATAAGTACATAATTTCACACAAATACTCTCATTTAAATTTTTATCACCTTCACTCAATTCATCTTTAATGTAATCTTCTATAAATTTTTACATCTTAGCTTCATTACTTGTAGAAATGTTCAAAGTTTCATTTTTCAAGTCACTCTCTTCAAAATGTTTAACTAACGCTAACTCTACTTCATCTTGTAACTTACCTGGTTCCTCAATATTCTTTAACTCTAATTCATCTATTTGTTCCTCTACCTCCTCTACTTTTTTCTTTATTTCATTTAGTTTCTCTTCTACTTCACTTACATTTTCGTCTACTTCACTTACTTCTTCATCTACTTCATTTACCTCTTCCAATACTTCATATAAATTCAAATCGACACAGTCTTTCTCGACTTCTACATTTATCTCATCATCCCATTTAATACATCCTCTACCACAAATAATTATCTTATCCTTCTTATATATTATCAACTTTAACCTATCAATTAAGTCCACCCCAAAAATTGTGTCCATCCTCAGTCCAGATACAACCATAAATTCGTGTTCAAACGTTATGTTTTGTAACTCACATCTTAAGATTGCGATCAACTCCTCATTTACTATTTGAATGCTTTTCAATAAAATTTTTCGAAATTAACACTGCTCCAGCTCCTGTATCTATAAATAGTTTAGTAGTTTTATCTTCTACATTTAAATTAAAAATATTCAATACGATTTTGTTAAAATTTTCATCACTTTCTAAATCAAATTTTACAAGTCCACGTTGATGTTCATACTGATTAATTCTTAAGAGTGTGTTTGGTCTGTCTCTTACAGAAAATCCGACCTCGCAATTGAAGGTTCTGGTCTGTTTACTGTGTTAGCATGTGCCCTGTTGTTTTCACTAGGAGTTTTAGCCCTCTGTTGATTTTTATTATTTTTACTTCCCTGGATCATGGTTCCATTCTCGACGGTTTGGGATTCATTTTCCCTCCTCTCGTCTTTTCTGATGGCAATGTTTTGTCCACAGTAGACAATATTAACGGTTCTCCTATCCAACGGTATGCAACTTCTCTGGTACCTGAAAAATTTATGCCCTGGCTTCTAAGTCAGACCGCCATCCCCCGGGATCGACTCATCTCATCATACCTTTGACAATATTCTAAGGTTACTTCCCTGTCCACAATGTTTTGTACGGCAATGCATTGTCTTACCTCTGTCTCAAAAGTCCAGCTAAATATTTAATTATCTGTTTATCCCATGAAGGAAGATCGAGTTGTTTTGCCACACCGAATTTATTATGGCCTACAGTTTTCTTCTCATGCCTGTGCTGCTGCTGTACTTTTTCATGATTAAATTGTGCCTTTCTCCTCAGAAATGTTTTAAAAATTTAACTTGAAAATTTTTCGAAAAGTTTAACTCGCTCTCGATAAGTCCAAACCAGATTTCTGCACTTCCTTTTAACATGGATTTTACTATATCCAATTTGTCTGCTTATTTAACCTACCCTGTATTATAGTTTTGATATTATTTAAGAATATTTTTGGAATCAGTTTATTATCACTATAAAATTTTGAGTACTGTTCTAATGGTACTGCTTGGACTCTATAACATTGCTTCTCCAACATTAATATTTTTCATCATTCTATCTTTTAAATTTTCTACGTTATTTCCTAAATATGTTTAAATGTTTCCAAAGTCATTTCTAATGTTTTAAATTCGGTTTGACAAGTTTCCTCAATTTCGTTTACCTTATGATGTAAGCTTTTAATTTTTCCATTGGTTTCCTTTCAGGTGCTTCTTTATTTGTTTTTATTTGAACATTTTTCTCTTTCATATCATCCACATTCTCTACAATCTATAAAATTTTTCCTCCAATTTAAACTTACATTTCTTCTATGGTCTTATTTGCCTCTTTTAAACCTTTAGTTAATTTATCACTCATCTCCTTAAATTTTCTTTCATTTTTCTCGCTTTCTAATCTTAAACTCTATCCCAATTTCGCTATATTACCTTCAAATTCTGATCGTAATTCCTGACTATTTTGTATCAAACATGTCCTCAATTTCCTTCATACTTCTCTCATTATTTTCATACTTTCCCTCATTTCTTTGAAACTTCTTTTTATCTTTTCACTCATTTCTCGGATGTTTTTATTTGAATTTACTAAAAGAAGAATTATTTTTGATTCCTGAAACTCTCTTATACCTTGTTCTTTCTTTACTTCAGGATCCAGCTTTTTCGGGTCTTCCAGATAGACACTTTCTTGATGACTAATTTCTAAACCTTTAACTCTCAATCCCTTACGAATTTTTTTCGTTCTGTCAGTCACACTGGAAACCAATTAGATATTTTACAAAGAGATGATTTCCACAAAATCCTATGAGAAAATAAAACTCCAATTTTTAAGCGGCTTAATCGAGACAACACGTTGAGACAATAATAAAAGGTGCTGTAAAATGTAACTATTATGAAAATGAACCTCCTATGTTGTTACGTGTCAAAAAACCGGTGTGAACTATTGTAATGTTTTAGTTTTCCTGGTGTAAAAGTAAGCCTCATATAAGTAAATTGTTAATTGTGTTAAGCGTTCTTTAGATCGAAATCTTTCATTTTGGATGTGGTATCTAATACATAAATTAATTTTAATTTGTTTTGTTATTAAGCACAGATTTAAAAATGAATTTTTAATAAAAGTCACCATGTATATCCAGTTATTTGAGTACTGTATGAAATTTTTGTTTAAAAAGCAATATGTTGCAGTATTTACGTAATCTAGGGTTTTTAGTTGCTTGCAAACTTTAATAAAATTAATATCGTTCTAAGTAGAATCGCGCGCAAGTTAAGACTAAAAGTCGTTTGTTCATTAGGGTTTCGTTTCTATATAATTAGTCGAATCTTTGCAAGTAAAAGAGAAACATTGTAGGTTTGGCGAAATTTGAGTTACGTATAGTTCGGCAGAGGCAGTAACATCGTCTAGAGTCTAGACCGAAACATGTAGGTAGACACTAGAACAATAATAAGTGATTTTTTTCTCTAAATTTTAGGTATTAACGTAATTTTTGTATACCGTAACTAATATGGGGTACGTGCAACTAGTATAGGGTAAATGCAACTAATGTAAAGTAACGTAACTAATATAGAGTAATGCAAATATTGTAGAGTAACTTTTGACCAATATGAAAATAATTTGGATTAATGAGTGATGAAGAATTATCAGCATTATGAAGTATGTTATAATTTCTTTCTAATTGCTGAATTTGGAAATACTGTTCTACTTATAAAACTATGAAATCTTTATTGGTTTTCCGAGATATTTGAAGAAGATGTGGTTTTTGCTTTTGCAGTGGTTGGTATAGTTGCCTTTACAGATGTTTGTTTCTACATAACAAACAACGTCGAGTTCAACAGTCGGAAGGGGTTTTGTGGCTATCTGAAACTGGTTTGCTAGCTTTCTGAAGCTTTATACACTATAATCAGGGTACCTTTTTAGCAATTTAATATCCGGACATCAAACACTTTATTTAATGTTGTCTACATTTTTCGCATAATTTAAAACATAATAAAAAGTTTTAAGAGTATCTAGGCAAAAGTTAGTTTGATGCTAAATGCAAATTATGAAATCGAATTGTAACCCTTATGCCATGCTGTAATGTAACCAAGCATTTCATGTTGTGTTTTGGTTTGTAAATTAATGTTAGGTTTGTATCTATTTGCTATGATTTGCTCTCAGTGGCGTACATGAAATAAAAGAATTAATTAAGTTTAATCTTTAGACAGTCTAACAAAAATAGCTCTAAGGTTTAATATTATTACTCTCACGTAAATTTTGTTGATCTAAATCCATAATTATTAATTACATTTAAAGGACACAATTTTAGAACATTTTCTGACAGTCTTATTAATAATTAGCTGATATAACAAAGTGTAAGCCATGAACAGATCTGATTATGACATATAATTAAGTTGATGTGCTAGTGGTATAATATATTTTTAGACCCACTTGATTAAGGTTCCAATTATTGCTCTTTACTAAATTGTCGTATTTAAATCTGATAAACGAACCAATTGCAAATCGTAATTTCTTTTATGTTATAAAACAAGCTGTAATAAATTGTAAATAAACAAATAATCGTAAACTATCTAAAATGAGATTCGTTAATGTGGTTTCAGTTAAAAGTTATTGAGCTTTTGGTTTGAATACATCGTTTGGTGATCACTTTCCAGAAGTTAAATTTTGAGTTAACATTTGAAATACCTTCATCATCATTAGATCTTCAGTCCTGGAACTGGTTAGACGCGTACCATCATTGTTTCCTGTTCTGAACTAACCTACAGATTTCCCTGAAATTTGCAGTCTGCATCTATAACTATCTGATCTAGGTCTACATCTACCTCTTTTTTCCTATCTCTGCTTGTAATATATCCCATACTATTTCCCAAAAATGCCTTAGAACGTATTCTGCCCTTCTATTTCTCTTATCCTTTTCCCCAGATATCCTTGTTCCCCTACTATTTCTAGAACTTATTTGTTATTATCTTTGTCTGTCCATGCTATCGTCCTCATACATCTGAAGCACAGCATTTCAAAAGGCTGCTACCGTTTTTTCTGTCTGCTTTTCAGACGGCCCGTATTTCATAGGCACACTGTGCTGTGCTCCACACATATGCTTTCAACAATTTTCTTCTTGTTCTATGTTTGTTGTCTTTCTTCATAGGCGCTCTTCTTTCTTGTTAAATGCAGTTCGGTCACCTTCTATTGTTTTACAATTATATACCCTATTTCTCCGACCTTCAGTGGTTGTGAAGGGAGATAAGCAGCCTGTATCTACCAAGTTCCCCCAACACTTAACCATTTACCGATTTAATATATTTTCTAATATATCTTTTCGCACAGTCATCATTAGTTGCAGATTATTCGCAACCAACAACTAGCTGTTTATACTAATCATCAGATTTATCTGCGCTAATTTTTTCGTCCTTAGGTTTTCCGTCTCAAAACTGATTGGACACGTACCTGCACTTATTTATATTCTGAGCTAGCCTACATAGTTCCCTGAAATTCTCCCACAGCATGTGTATACAGTTCGTTCCCCTTCTATTGTTTTCTAATTTTATGCCCCATTTCACCGAGATTCAGTGAAGGGAGTTAAGCAACATGTGGCTACCAAGATCCCCCAACACTTAGACATTTGCCGAAGTAATGGTTTTCCAGTAAATCCTTTCACACACTTAACATTATTCGAGAATATTGCCCAACCAATTCTTGTAGTTATTTATAATAATCATCATGTTTAAGCACAGTTATTTTTTCGTCATTAGTTTAATCATCTTGAGATTGGTTGGATGCGTACCTCCATTGATTTCTATTCTGAGCTAGCCTACACATCTCCCTGAAACCCCTACAGCCTACATCTTTTACTATCTGTGTGCAGTAGTCTAACATAGGTTTGCTTCTTCTTCTCTTTTTTCCTATCTCTGCTTCTAATATATTCCGCACTATTCCCTCATGCCGTAGTATGTGGCCTATCATCCTATCTCTCCTATTTTTTACCGTTTTCCACATATTTCTATCTTCCCCCACGATTTTTAGTACCTCTTCGTTCTTAACTTTGTCTGTCCATAATATCTTCATCATACGTCTGTAGCACCACATTTCAAAGGCTTCTACCTTTTTATTGTCCGCTTCTCCTACGTCCAGGCTTCACAACCGTACAGTGCTGTGCTCCACACATATGTTTTAAGCAATCTTTTCCTTGTTTTTATGTTTGTGGTCTTTGATCACAGTAGTTGCTTTTTCTTGTTAAATGTAGCACGACCTTGTGCTAATCTTTGTTTTATATCTTTTGTGCTTTTTCCATCTTGCGTTATTTGACTTCCTAGGTAGCAGAAATCCTTAACCTCTTGTAAGTTCGTGTTACATACTTGTATTCTTGTTTTTGATTTACTTTCCCCACCTTTGCATACTAGAACTTAAGTTTTAGCTTTGTTAATTTTCATACCGTATCTCTTTGTTAGAACCGTTTCCATTTCATTAAGAGCAGCTTCTATCTCTTCCTTGCTAGACGCTAATACCGCTATATCATCCGCAAATCTAAGCATATCAATTTTTTGTCCCTGCATAGTAATTCCAAATGTCTTCCTGCATTTGACAGTATTCATTGCCTCTTCTATGTACAGGTTAAAAATCAATGGGAATGCACATCCCTGTCTCACCCCTTTCCTGATGTTGATTTCTCTACGTTCCTGCTCTAATTCTATTACTGCTGTTTGTTTTTTGTATAAGCTATGTACTATTCGTCTATCCCTATAACTCATTCCAATCTTTTTGAGTATTTCAAACATTTTTTTCCATTTTACATTGTCGAATGCTTTTTCCAGATCTACAAACCCTGTATACACGCTTTCCCCTTTTTCTATTGTTTTCTCCATTATCACTCTCAGAGCTAAAATAGCCTCCAGTGTTCCCCTGTTTCGCCTAAACCCAAATTGGTCCGCTCCTAATATTTCTTCCGCCCGTTTTTCCATTCGTCTTTGCACAATTCTAGTTAATATTTTTGACACGTGTGCTGTCAAACTTATTGTTCGGAAATTTACACATCTTTCCGCGCCTTTCTTTTTTGGTATAGTTACTATGATGCTACGTTTGAAATCTTTGGGTATCTCGCCTGTCTCATACATATAGCTTACAAGTTGGAAGAGACGTTTTGCTACTGCTTGTCCAGCGGCTTTTAGAGTTTCTGCTTGCACCTTATCTGTACCCGTCGCCTTACCATTTTTCAGACTCTTCAATGCTAATTCAAACTCATCTCTAAGTATAGGATATCCCAAGTCATCATATTCAATGTCTGATTCCTGTTCTAATACAGTTAGTTCCTCTCCTGCATATAAATTCCCTATATATTCTTGCCATCTATCCACTTTCTCTACGTTTTCTATGATGACGTTTTCTTGTGCGTCCCTTATATTTTTGCTATACGGTTTTATATCATAAAAATTCATTCTAATTAATTTGTATGCTTCGTCTGTCTTTCCTATTTCCATCTTCGTTTGTACCTCTTTGCACTTTTCATCAATCCATTGGTCTTTAGCTTTCCTACATTTTCGAATAGTTTCCCATTTTATGGCTTTGTATCTCTGTTTTCCTGTTTCGTCTGATTTATTTTTATGTTTTCGTCTTTCTTCTATTAAATTCAGGATATCCTTTGTTATCCATGGTTTCTTTTTTTCTTCTTGTGTATACACCAGAATATCTCTGGTCGCCATGTCTAGGCTGAATTTAATGTTATTCCATTCTGTTTCTACTTCCTTAGTATCAGATATTTTCCCGATATCTTTGAGCAATTCATTGGACTTTTTTTCGAATATTTCTTGAATATCTTTATCTTTTAGTTTCTTTAAGTCCAAGTGCCATTTTCCGTTTCTATTTTTCGCATTCTTAAATTTAATTGCGGCCTTCATAATTACGATGTTGTGGTCAGTATCTATATCTGCTTCTGGGTAGCTTCTACAGTCTTTTACTTGATTCCTAAACCGTTGTCTAACAAGAATGTAATTTATTTAATATCTTCCTATATCACCTGGCTTTTTCCACGTATATTGAAATAATGTGTTTGCGATGATTAAATTGTTCTTGTCGCAGAATTCTACCAGCCTATTTCCCCTGTCGTTTCTTGTGCCTAAACCAAATAAACCTACTACCGCTCCTTCCCTACCCTCACCCACCACGGCATTAAAATCCCCCGTAATTATTAAATTTTCATGTCCTTTTACGTATCTTAATATGTCTTTGATATCTTTGTAGATGGCTTCTACCTCTTCGTCACTGTAGCTAGAGGTGGGCATGTATACTTGTATTATTACTGTGTTTACCGGTTTAGATTCTAATCCAACCATGAGGACTCTTTCGTTCTTTTGTAAGTAATTTTCTACACAGTATCCTATCTTTTTCCGCATAATTATCCCCCCACCCAAATTTCCTTCCTCTGCTCCTGTATGAATTACCCTGAAGTCTCCACTCCAAAAATCCCCCGCCTCTGGCCACCGAACTTCGATGATCCCTACTATGTCTAGTGATAACCTACTCATTTCGATTTTTTGGTTCTCTAGCTTACTTACATGCTTCATACTTCTAACATTCCACGTTCCGACCCGCAGAATGTTCCCGTCTCTTATTTTTGACTTTCCGATCGCATCCCCCGAAGTAGTCCCCTCCCGGAGATCCGAATGGGGGACTATTTTAACTCCGAAATCTTTTACCCCAAAGAATGCCATAATGTTTCTTACAATTTAAGTACGCTGTGTACTTAGGATATAATGTGGGGGGTTCCCCGTTGCCTTCCATATCGCGGTAGTGTGTCTTAGACTGCCATACCGACCCCTTTGGTCTCTGCCAATCTAAGAACCGAAAGAGCCGCTGCCCTCTTTCGGGGACCCGTCTTAGTCTGCTTCGTCACTAACGACCCTGCTACTTTGGTTCGACTTGTAGTTTGGCTTTTTAGCTCATTAGAACACGCAAGCCATATCACCTGTTCTAGTAATTTCGAACTTTGGCAAGGTGCAGGTCCATTCGAAATGGTTGAAATACCTTAGTATAATGATAATATCTAGTGTTCTTATTAAGACTACTTTGGCTTGTAGAACCAAGCATTGTTGTATACAATTTTGTTATGTTATACTTCAAATTTTCTTTGGGCACATACGGTGTCTCATTAACTTAATAACAATGTTTTATTTAAGCTTCAAAAATCTCGATTTTGGTGAATTGTAAGATCTGGTTTAGTGCGCGTTTTAGCTATAAGAGGTATCTGCACTTACCTTTTAGAATTAGTATGACGTTTTGTCTATCCAGTGCAGTGGCGTGGCAATCCGTTATTAGTCGACCCCTCTGATAGTCTGATCGAACTCCGCGACAGAATAGTGTTGAGTTAGATAGCAAATTGCAGAAAGTTTGTTATTTTGAACAGATAACTTATATCTATTAAGTATCTTCTGCCAGATGCCGTTTTGGTGTTTACCCTCCTCCCATCTATTGTGTGTTAATTTTTATTCTTAGGGATCTATAATATAAACGAGTTTTACATTTTTTAAACCTGAGTCCAATTGGGGTTATAATGTTAAATATCTTTTAAAACCTGGCGTTGCTGCAAACTCCTGCAAAGAAAAGACGAAGCTACATATGGAGCCAAACGCGAGGTTTGAGGTGTATCAAAAACTTTATGTTTTAGTTAAACTTTGCGTTCCGAGAGCTTTTGATAAAGTGTACCTAAATTAGTGTTCTACAGGAAATTGCTTCATTTCTAGTGCTAGTTATGAAGAAGATATCTAGCTAAGTAACGTCAATGAACACATTAATACAAATTTGAAATGTACGTGATAAATAATAAGAGATTTAGGACGGGTCCGTAAGAAGCACCTTTAGTGATGCATTGCCAAGTAGAACGTTAATGCCGGTTCTAACGAACTGTTTCATATACGATAAATTGTAACTAAGCTAATCGAATTTTTCTTGAACCCAAAATAGGAAAATATAACAGCTAATGATTTGTGATCAATTGTATTGAACGCTTTAGTGAAATCTAATATCGTAATTATACTAATGTGACCTCTATCTTGTTCAGTTATATTTAAATTATCAGTGATGTTTAGCAATGCAGTTTTAGTTTAATAATGCGATGTAGTAGAAAGGGAGAGCGCGTATACATGATTACTATCAGCTTGAAATTGTTATCTTATCTTGCAATTGCAATTTAGTGGGCGGGTATAATATTTTCTTAGTAGTTGTTCTACAAGAAGCATAAATGATATGTCGTTGAGGTTGGAAACGAAACGGTAAATTGTTTTGTGAAAGCCAAATGCATTTAAGGCAGTGTTTATTTAATGATTTGGTTTGCTTATTTTCTTCTAATAAAAGCAATTATTGGTCACAATAGACCTTATATTTATTGTATGACAGTATTCCAGTGATGATACGTTATATGTTATCAGAACAGAACCTAGAATAAAACAGTGCGTAGGTAGTTTTTGTTTTGTACAGTTGTAAAGAATACGTTGCCGCAGTTGAATTATATAATTTTGACAATTTGGCGTTGTTTCAATTTGTTTAAAAGGTCGGTTTTTTCTTTTCTTCATTTCGTCGGTTTTGGTTGGACAGTTATTCATCATCAGCATTAAGTCTTCAGTCCTAGAACTGGTTGGATGCATACCCTCATTGTTTCCTAGTCTGAACCAACCTACACATTTCCCTGAAATTGCACAGTTATTAGGAAATTATTAAAATGAGTTTAAACAAACCGAAATATTTAAGTGATGCTCAAAAACGTAAAATAGGACGTAAAAAGGAGAATCTCTCAAGAAGTTACTGAAAATTGATGCTATCTTTAAAAAGATAAATTGTATTTGCTACCGAGTAGTAGTGGTATTAGCAATAGTAGTGACGATGTGCATAGTGATAATAGTAATATTATAAATAACGACTTGATTCAAAACATTGAAGATGTCTCTGTTTTAAGAACTGACTGTAATTTAGAATTTTAAGAGAATACTCTTGAGGTTGAGCTTGGGAGTACTACAATATTAATTTATTGACAGTGATGGAAAGCGATATCCTCAAGATTTAGACGATAAAAAGAAAGCAAATATCATCAGTTTAGACCTTATCAGTTAAATGGCTCTTTTCCTAGAGATCAGGTAACAAAGAGAAGTTTTAGTAACGAGTAATATCAAACTAAAGCTAAAACCTCCCACGATATCCATAGATTTGAGTTTTTTACTCAATAATATTATAAACGCAGTTTACTGTCATGTTTGCTGACTCTTTTCGGATAGACGGAACAGAAATTTCAACTCTGCTTGGTGTAATAATACAATTAACGACTGGTAAGGGTTAACAAAAAAAATAGTTGTGCACATATTTTCTGTAGTTCACTTTACTTCTTGTTTAACTTATGACCACTGGATAATTAAAACCATAATATCACATTTTGCTAAAACCGACAATAAGCAAAAATTTCTGCTATTCTATCCAGGAGTACAAATGTTATCTTGACTTTGATAAGATGCAATATTCATTTTCGGGGTCACAATGGTAACGGATCATCCCAAAATCTAGGACATTACTTTAAATGTTATTGATTTGTTAACTTTGTGTGGTCCATTTGTAAAAACCCTCATTCAAAATGTATATGCTAGCGTAAACTATTATAATCCAAAAATACAGAATGAACAAATACACTTTTGAGTTCTTTATTAAGACCAATCTTAAGTGAAATTAAATAATCCCAATATCTTTTCTTTTGCTGGATACTACTATAGATGCCAGTAGAATATATCAATTGAGTATTGTAATACGATATGTAAAAACAGATCCAAAAAGTAAATTAAGCATTTTCTAAACTTTTACTGAATTTTATAAACTCAAAAACCGATCCTGACAATCATTCGAAGCCGAAGTTACAGTTATGCTTAAGAACAATAATGTTGATTTAAAAAAGTGTCGTTGGTAAGATTTTGGTGGAGCTGTTAAATGATAGGCGTCGCCGTGGATCAATGTAGTAAGCGTAAGACTACGGATCCCAAGGTCCTGGGTTCAAATCCCGACACGGCCGACTGCTTGAAAAATGACAGGTGAGCATTTTTCACAAAAATTACGCCCTCGTTCGGATGAGAGGTTAAATGGAGGTCCCGTGTGTGAGTGTTGTCACGCACGTTAAAGATCCCTACCTTGCCTGGAACGACAAGGGTTCGGCAAAATTCTAAATTTCCAGGCAACAAAAAACTCGCCTCCTGGCCAATGTAGTACCTTCTGGTGGAGCATTGGAAATATAAATGCACGGAGCTGTTAAATGGAATGTGTAGAGGTCTTCGAGCAAGTACAATACGCCTCACACAATTTAAATCAAGTGTTAAATAATGCTTAAACTGATATTTTGGAAATTCGCTTATTGTACACCGTCGATCAAATTTACGTTTACTTTAGAAAGGCTTGCCGCGTTTGCATAAGTTAAACGAAATAAAGAATACGAAACGTACAGGGTCTATCACAACGAACTGAGTCGATATGTATATGGGAAACTACTATAACTAATTTCCTAAAAATTTGTATGCTGGTGTTTTCGAAAAGGCTCGTTCCGGCCAAAATATTTTCAATTTTTTGCTACTTCTAGTTATACCGGAAATGTACCCCAACTTCGTTATTTTGAATAGATTTCTCCGATTTTTATTTAATTTTTGGCATCTACGCTAAATTACAATGTAACTTTAAATAAGTCATCGTGCCAAAAGTGCGTCATTTTTGAGTTATTTCAGTTTTTCGTTTTCATTAGCAGATTGAGTCCTGCACATAAAATTTTACTTTTTCGACATTAAAGCATATCCTGTCACATATTTTTTAGACTTTTCACAAATAAGACAAGTAGCTTTCCAAATCTTTAAAAACTCTTCGAAAAACTTATATAGGGTGCTTGGAAATTTGTGCCAAATTTCACTATCGTAAAGGTTCAGAAACTTATCTGTTTCAAATGGCAACTTCCACTTTTCTCTTCACTCTTGAATTCTACGGAGAAAACAGGATTTTCTGATAACATCCCTATATCTAAAATGAATGTTTTTTTTTGTATAAACTTAAAAATTTCGAAATTTGCGTAGTTATAAGAAAATTTTAAATTACCAGTTGGCTTTGGTTTGAAGGAACTAACAAGAAACAGAATCTAAAATGTCAACTCTCAGAAATACAAATAATTTAACGTTTGAGCGTGACAGAAGTGTTAATAATATTTCGTTTATGATTTAATAATGAATTTATTAGTAATATATGGAGAATGTACCAAGGTATTTAAAAGAGGTTGTAAAACCTATCGTTGAGATATCCAGATAAACCAAAAGTCACGTCCGACACGCTGACGGGCACATATATAGTTGTAGAACCCACGGACAGTTTGTTGGAAAACCTAAAAAAAATAGTCCTGTCGTAGACAACGAACATAATGAAGTTACAGTATTGGAATAATTCAAGCGTATCCTGAAAATTCTTTAAAATGTACGGAAAAAGATTTAGGAATATCTCGGGGAAGTATTCATAGAATACTAAAAAAATATGAGTTCATCTGTATTGAATCGAATTAGTACATAATTTGAGGGCTGATGACAATAAAAAAGAATTGATTTTTGTGAAATTATTTTAATTTAAACTCAGGAAGATGAGAATTTTTACAAAAAATAATTTCAACGGACGATACGAAATTTAAGAAGAATGGAAATTTAACCGATGTAACCTTTATTACTGAAATGATACTTATCCTCACATATTTCGTGAAAGACAGTTTCAGGGTTATTTGAGTTTTAATGTTTTTGCTGCAATAAGAAATGACGGGGTACTAGCGGTGCCTATTTATAATAAAAATTTGATTGGTAAGCATATATTGGAAAATGGAAAGCAAATATTGTTTCAAATTTTGATTGTTTATTTCAGGAGAAAGGTATCTCGAAATTTTACAAAATTATTTGCATACGTTAAATCTGAATTGGAATCAACTGTGGGATCAACACCATGGAGCTTCACCTCATAGTGAAGTTTGCTAGTAAATAATTTTCTTCAAAATATCTTTGAAGATCATTGGATAGCAAACAACGTGCCCCATAAATACAATACAGACACCATTTTGAAATTATTCTAACAATTATAAAAGCGGAGCTACACAGAGCACAAATGATTTTGAACACTGCACATAAACCAATATCAGAATTAAACTTGTATGAAAGTTTAGGTTACTATTTAGAAATATACCGTTAGTGTTTAAATTCGGGTTTGGTTTCTCTATACTATATTTTAGTCACGAAGATATTTGTTCGATTGCAAAAACGTTCTGCTGTTAACCTTTTCACAAAATTCGTTCTTAATATTATAACACATAAACTATTCTACAAAATCATATTTGCTCAACGCAGCTGTGGCTGTTTCTTTTTACTCGACCTTCAATTCAAGTGCGAACAACAATATGTTGTTTTTCGATACTGTTGTACCATTAAAGTCGCAAAAAAGGCTTATTTTTAAATAAAAAGGGTTTGCTTTTCTAATCGAATGCAAAATCGTCGGACTCGCTTTCCTGGATTCCTATCCTTATATAAAGGAGGTTATTCTGAGTTATATCTTTGTTGTAAAAAAAAGCTTTTGTAATTCCGCTTTAGCAAAGCATACTATTAATTAGCAACTATAATAATACTTCTATTACTTTGACGGGAATTGCTTTTGAATTAAAGTGTACCGGACAATTGAATATCTAGGGCGAAAGAGGAACAAAAATTGGTCTTTTAGAACATATGCTGTTTAACGCGCGAGGGGGTCTTATATTTTTATGTCCACTTTCAATACTTTACACTGTTTTTCAATGTACGACCTTAAATCTTTGAACGAGGGAATCTCGTCACTGTTTTCTAGTTCTATACGCTCTAAAACGTTTGTATCTAATTTTTTCGATAGCAGATTAAACAACATGAAATCAAATAAATCCATTTTCATCTGCTTCAACGCGAATACGTTTTCATCAAAACAACAAATTAATTGCCGGAGTTCCGTGTGCGAGTCTGAGGAACTTACCTTAGGGCATTTTTCAAGAGCATTAAAATATGTCGAAAGCAATAACCTTGAACTGAAAACTATTAGTAATGATTTTGTAGGCTTCATCGTATGCACAATCGTTTAATGGAAAATGTTTTATTAACGCACGCGACAGCACATTTAGGCTATCTACGAGATAGCAAAATTTTTCTACAGGGGACACACTGACATTATCATGGATGTGCGTGTGCGTATTCGTGTGCGAGTATCACTACTCTTGAGCCTCCGTTGGAAGCAACAACGACTTGTTTATTTATTTTCATTGAGATATTAAAGAGAATATGGGTTTATCTTGCTACTTCTGAAAACTTGTTTTCGACAGTCTCTACGAATCAATTCAATCGATAACTTTGTTAAATTAAAAATCAACTAATTTAATATTGTTGCGAGCTACTATTAGGCAACCCGTCAAACACACAAGCACCGTAAGCACTTTATATTCTGCAGGAACCGAGAATTTTCTAGCAATTACTGGAGGATGAATCATCCTTTTAATTCAGCGTATAAATAAGACCAATGATGAAGTACAGAGTTAGTCTATATCAGAATGTCGAATATAAATTATATCGTGTAAAGTTAAATAGTTGAACTTCTGGAAATCCAAGAGTATATATAAATGTCATATTATGTGAACGTGTTTAATGTACATGCAGCTTGTAGAATACATAAATAGACAAAAGTGTAATAAATAAATTGTTGTGTTAGTGTTAGACCTATGGTTAAGAATTTAGTTTAAGAAGATATTAGTGCTTGTAAATTCATTAGTGTAATAATGCTTTATTGTTAATTGAACTGAAAACATCTATAAATAAGGTATATACCGTTAATTAGACTTGTGAACAGTGAGTAATAAAGACTCTTGTTATTACTTGTTTTAAATTAGTAAAACGCGGTAGTAGTAGCCCGCTACAATATGGAGATAACGTAATAAACCAATAAAGTTAAGTAGACAGCACAATTGACAAGTGCTTCTAAAGTAGACAAACTGTAAATTAATTTCCCAATTTACATCATGTAATTTGAAATTTTTTTATTTTTCATAAAAAAAACGCATAGCCTATCAAAAAGTATATACAATTTTTGCTGTAGTTAAAAATTATATTGTATCTGTTGTATAGGTGATTTTTTATTCCTTAAGGAAAGAAGAATTGTCACAAGGGTGTACTATTTTGTTTGTGGGAAGAGATACTACAACACAAGTTAACTTATTATGTTTACTAGATAATACATCTTTTGGAGTACCGGAAAAAGTACGTCTCATTTAATGATTAGTGGCTGCTATGTGCTGACATTTTGGCTTCAGTATATAAAACAGCTGTTACCGTTTGTATTCGTACTCCCAGAGCATCACAATCATTAGAAGTCTTTCGAATAATTTTACTAATTGATAGCAAACTAAGGTATTTTAGCTTTATTAATCTTATACGAGTATACTAATCGGAGTAATTTTGTGTGTTATGGTATGGGTTAATCGTTAGATATTGCTAATTAAAGCACCAGTTGCATTAATTTTATTAAGCTCATACCTTAAATAAGCTCATTTAATATAATTAGAGAGCACTATACTACGCTACTGCGAATTGCAGGAAGGCATTAACATGGTTTAGATAAGGGATCTCTAAACTTGTTAGTCTATAAGCCACACTAACATCATCACTGAGTCGCAAGTGCTAAGACGTATCTAGCCCATAATACCAACATGCTGTAGCTTTGAATTACACTCTCCATTATTACGTATTGCTACCACTACTTACGACGACATTATCTGTACAGCGATGGTATTTTGTGAAAAGTAAAGAAGTGAATTTTGAATTTTCGGATTCCTTGCTTATCTAAGCATGGTAGGGATCCTTTACTTGCGTGTCAACATCCACACATGAGACCTACATTTTACCTCTTATCCGAATGGAGGCGTATTTTAATAAAAAATACTCACCTATCATGAGGCCCGTCTCGGAAATCAAACCGTAGACCTTGGGCTTGGTAGTCACACGCAAACCAACTAAACCACGTAGGCGCCTTGTGCTGCATGGTCGCTTGTCTGGAAGATTCCAGTCTGTTCGAAAGTTTTCGAATATATTCTATGCACCGAAAGTATGTGGTAAAAGTACGGGAAATGGACAGGTAACGTCTACGAACAAGGGATATTAAAAGTTCGAATGATGTTGGTTCAGGTAGCGGCAATCCCTTCTAGATTTGTGGATGCTTGTATTCAAACGGTTACTACCTGTTGGAAAGAATGAACAATTCGTTGTTTTGTTATGAAGGTTTATAGTAATCTTGATAAACAATCCAACCAAGATAAAGTTGAATACAAAAATATGTTGCACGACGCAGTAAATATAATAGCAACGCCAAGGTTAAATAACAACGGCTAGAGACATGCGGTGTTGCCAGTAAAGAACTACAGATTTATCTGTTACAGGTTATCTCACGAAATAATGCAATCCAAAAGTAACTAATGACTACTACAGTATTTAATTATTGTAATACTCCACCACCAATAAAGTTTACAAATTAAATTGTATGCGATTACAGTGAAGTAAAGCCTCGTACATCCGGTTACAACCGCTCCGCATCGCGTCTACAACCCCGCTGACTTATACCTAAGATGTTTTAACACAAAAGGATTCCTAATAAAGGAACGGATCAGTACAGATATGATTAAACTATGAGTTTGGAGTAACAAGTGCAACTTGGAGTGCAAAATATTGTGCGACAAGTTTATTTTGTGACCTTATTTCTCAGTGAAAATACAGTGTGTTTAGTAAAATGGTAAATTTAATTCAAAGTGTCCTAAACATAAAACTAGTGCTTTTTATTTATCCTGAACCCAGATTGTAATACTATTAATTCGTATTGTCTTGATTTGAAATTTCGTGCCATTTGTGTGGATTTGTTTAACTATGGAAAGGAAACGGAACACAGATATTAAGTGTAGAATATTTAAACCGCAATAAAGATATCAATATTTTATAAGTGAATCAAGTAATAAGGCTGTTGCGTTTACAATGCGTATTTCTTTAGTTTTGGTCTAGTTTAAAATACATTTCTTTAATATTAAAAAACTGCAAATATTTACATATAATATAAAACAATTTAATGTCCACACTGCAACGTACTTACACAAGTTCTAGTTAAAGTAAATTTAAACTAAATAATGATATATACACGCCATCCCTTTAACGCCTTAATGAACTATTCTAGGATTTGTTACGATTACCGACATGACTAGCGAGGAGTAATTCGGGGCCTTGTTTCACTATCTTTTGCAATAGAAACACATTGTTTCTGTTTTCGCTACAATTTCCTGCAGATGTACGTGCGTGTTCGTTTTATGTTATTCACCGTAGTGTCGAGGTGCTGAAAGGTGTTTACCACAAGGAGTTGACCACAACAGAAGCGACACCTTAATACTGCAACTAGTTGCAACAAGGCCGCCCACAGAATAATTTGTAGAGGGGGTCAAGACTACTTTCAAAAATATTAGTTATGTTACACAAAGGATGAACACTGTTAATGCAACCCCGTTACCGGACGTATTGGAAAGTAATGTAAGGCATAAAATCTTATTTCCTTAGAGTAGCTCAAAAGCAGTTAGGACCATCGATAATGCAGCATTTTTTAATATTATAGTTGAAATCACGAAAGAATGCATTCACGCCATAGGTTACTGAATTTAAAAGCGATATACATTAAAAGTAAGTCGGTGTTTAATTCAGAAACCTATGTCGCGAATGCATTCTTTCGAGATTTCGGCTATAGTATTTGAAATTGAAAGAAAAACGTAGGATTGATAGTTTCTTAATAAATGCAGCATTCTGTAATTAATCGAATTTTCATAAAGTGTAAAGTTACTTACCAATCTGGTAAATTGCTGGTGCAGCAGGCTATCAATTCTTTTGGCTTGATGATGCACAGGGTAGCAAATGGAAAAAATTAGATTTTACATTAACACACACTAATTGAAAATTGAATGGACTTATTCCAATACACGTAATAAGCCGCCCGTAAGAAAATGTAAAAATACAGACACGACACAACCATATTTAACGGAAACAGAAAAGCCACATTGTCAATCAAATGGTCACAAACCACAGATATTAATTAATAGTAAATAAATATCCGACCGGCACTTTAAATAGTGTCTTTTATATTTGTTGCACAAACAAACATGACTAAGAACTAAGAAGGGTACAACAAACTATTATAACTGGCACTGCTGAATAGGACTGTTCTCGCGTTTTATTAATCATCATCATTTTTGAATAAAAATATCAATCTTCTTCGGTCTTGACCATATCTATTTAGGACTTCATTTATAAATGCTTGCTTCTCCCTACCTACCATGTCCTTATGTACACTAAGCATGCATAAACCTGATAATCTATCCCCTAACATGCTTGATCTAAGCCACGATTTTACCCGCTTTAGCGTACTAAATGACCTTTCTATTGTTGCAGTAGTTGTAGGTAATGCCAAAAAAATATTCAGCGCAGTTTTGATGGCCGGAAAAAAAGAAACTTCATTATCAAGCAAATGCACAAAGTCTGTATCTTGTTGAATCTCTCTATTTTGCCAAAGTTCAACCCACGTTTGCAACTGTTCTGAAAAGTTATCAATGTTGTAACTTCTGGCTATTTCTTCTTTTTTATTTAACAATGCTCTTTTTATATTGTTGTCTTTTAAGTTATTTGGATGTAATCCAGAGAGTAAAAAAGAAGTCGTAGCATCTTCAGAAAACCTTGCGGAAATAGACTGTATAACAGAATCCAAATAAGGAATAAGAAGGCTTACTCGAAAGTAATCTTCAACACTACTCATATGATAATTAGACCTATGAGTTTGTCTTGGTGCAATACGTGGTAATGTAATTTCCAATCCAAAACCATGGACATGTTCAACACTTTTTCTATAAACCTCTTTAAAATATTGTTTAGGATAACTACGGTGTGTCTTAAAAAGTTTGAGTAGTTCATCCATGTGCTGTTTAACGGAAAATAAGTTTATACTTTTAGACTGCAGTGCATTACAAACAGGTTCCAATTTGCTAGAATATTTGGCCATAATATGCAGACAAAGAACAAATTTCGGCGAAGAAACGCAGTTTAAAAGTTGACTGGCCCTATTTCTTGTCTGAGCATTTATTTCACGGTTATGAGCTAAATTTTCCCGAGCGTTCATAGTATCTGCAAAATGTTTCGCAAACAACCTCATTGATTTATATTTGGCGGACCAGCGTGTTTCACATAATAGTGGAATATTAGAAACATATCTACGTCTTAATGGACTATCTCGAAAGAAAGTAATTACTTTTTTAATGGTACTTACTGAATTTGAATATCCGGAATCTTGTTCAAATCATTTATCACTAAATTTAATCTATGGGACACGCAGTGAAAATATATCGCTTTTGGATATTTATTTTTAATAAGTTTTTGGACTCCCTGCTCATGACCTGCCATCGTCAAGCAACCATCAAACCCTAATCCAACTAATTTATCCATACAAAGACCATATTCATTACAAGCGTTTAAAATTGCAGCAGTTATATCTTCTGCGTTCATCGATGTAAGGACTACAAAGCCTAAAAGTTTTTCTCTGACCGAATTGTCATTACTAACAAATCTTACTCCAAGTGATAACTGTTCTACCCCAGCAATATCTGCACTTTCGTCAGCCAGAATTGAAAATGCTTCACTCAAATTCGCATCTTTCACAATTTTTTCCCTAATTAATGTTCCACAAATTGAAATTATTTGATTTTGAGTTCTGTGAGAGGTGTATTTTGAGTTCTTCTTGCAAAACTTTAAGTGCTCGTTTAGAATGTGATCCCCACTTTCTATTCTGAATTGTAAAAGATCCTCAAAATTACCTTTTTTTATCACCTCGTAATGGCAAATCATGCATACCACAAAAAAATTACGGTGGATATTATTGGTATAAGTTTTTTGCGATTCGATTCAATCAAATCCCGCTCAGCTTCATTTATTTGAGAGGTAATTGATAGACGTTTTCTTTCAATAATTTTTGTAAAACTAGAAGCTTTTATAGTTGAATCACGATGCCATTCGGTTGTAGCATGTGCTTTTGCAGAAGCGACAAAGTCATGATATTTTGTGAAGGGCTTCACAATGAAAGAACCAAGAACCCCTCTTTTAACAGTTGGCCGAAAAACTACGCAATATTTGCAAAGTGCGCCTTTGAGTTTTGGAGAATACGCAAGTCAATCGTATTGTTGAAGCCAGTCATATCTAAAAGCACGTCTTCTTTTTTCGGAATCGTTTTTGAAATTATATTTAGGATCTGGTTTGTAAGGATTTGTTAATAATGAAAAGCGATCATTGTCGGAAAGTGTTTCATTCGAGTTAACAAAATTGCCCAAATCGAGCATGTACTCATTCTTATCAGTTGAAAGATTGGTGTCATATTCACATATGAGAGATTTTAAAGTATTAGGTGACGAACTACCAGCTTTATTTAGATCATTGACACTATTATGTACTATACTATTACACTCAAAAATAGCATTAGCACCAGCATCGCTACTACTACAGCCTATGCTAGATGTTTCTTTTAGTTCATTTCGTTTGAAAAATTTTCTAATATCCATTGTTAGTATTGTTACTGATTTTAGATCTGAATTTCTGAAAAAAATAACACGCTTTACTTTTCTGATACTTCAAAAGAAGAGATTTGTTAATCAAATGGACTTTAAAGAAAAAAAATAAGAATCTCCCAATTGCAAATAAATATTATTTTTAAATATGTATTCTCACGCATTAGGTACATTAGTACTTACTGCTATCCTATCCGTAACTAAACTGTAACTGTAATCTTCGGCCTTCTTTAAAAACAAAAACCAGTAACTACACTACTTTCAACACTGAAAACAATAACTACAAGGAAAATGACCAATCAATATCTATCAACATACACGTTTTCTACTAATTCAACAGTCAGATAAAATTTCCTGAATACAAACTGAAGTCACTGAAGATATAGACGTACTTTACTGTTATAGATAAAGAATATATTTTTTCTCAGAATAGAACACAATGAGACATTTGTAGAACATTCCAAAGTTTTAGTTGTAGAGTACCTGAACCTGTACAATAAGAAAGAAACCATTATGAAAGCCTTTATTTATATTTCGTTTGAATAGAAACTTTCAGGGTAAAGATATTTAGATATTAAAGATTGAAAATAACAGTTTTGTTATAGGCGGTTAGGGTTACTATTGTAAGGTAATCGCATGAATTCGCATTTCCTGCTTACAATGACATACAAAGTCGGTCTATTTATAGTTAGACAATAGGCATACCTGCAGTGTAATCTCAACATTTAGGTTTACTTTATTTTTAAACAATAGTATAACCGATAGTGAAATCGTAATCTTCTTTAACCTCTAGTGAAGGTGCACTTCGTGTTGCGATTTCTAACAAAAAAAAACTAAAGGAACATATTCAGGGGGGTCAGGCGACCCCCATTGACCCCCTTTGTGGACGGCCTAGAGTTGCAAGATAAGATGTAAACGGGTGACTTCTAATATTCAAATGCAGCGTAACAACACGCGATACAGTCCACTTTATCTCTCTTTACTGGAGCTATCATATTGTTTTTTGTAATATTATTAGTTGTTAAGATCATTATTTCTTTGCCCGCTCCAAAGGCGATGTAGATAATTGACAGCAAAATAGTATCAGGTTACAAAAAATACAATATTGGAGTCATTATAAACCTAAACATTTATAGAATTACTCAAAATTTAAAGAAAGCTCATGATTAGAAGAATATAAATCTTTGTAACGCGAGTTGAAATCTCATTAACTGTTGTTAAAGAAAGTAGGTGCTGAACAAGAATCAGCAACTCGTGGTACTTTTAGAATGGTTTCTTCAATATAGAAACATGGGATACTATTTACTGAAGGTAAATTAAACAAGGATTGCATGGTTGCAACAACAGAAGAAATGTATTTACTGAAAATTTGTTTGTTTAAAAACATCATCTTGTCAACAAAAACTATAAAACGTCAACAATTAGAGCCGTTTTGTTCGACATTGGATGAGCTAACATGTATTTCAGATATTGCTCAAATGGCGCTTTTTATTTGAGAAATGCTGAAAATTATGAAGTGTATACAGAGCATTTTGGCATTTATAGTTATGTACAACATGACCTCTGAAGAATATATCTTTAATGGAATTGAAAAGACTGTTCAGTACAACAATCCTCAATAGGAAAACTTGAGTGTATCACTATTAATGGTGGCAAAAGCATAAAGGCGTCGTTGCTTCTTTACCCAAGGCCACATAAAATGATGATATTTCAAAGCCATTAATCGTCCATTGCATTATTCATCAACGGTTTTCGTCCTGATAATACTTGTAATTTCAGCAGTTTTAAAGTCAGTCAGGTCAACTTTTAATTATAGCAAATCACCTGCATTTACTTGTCGCCAATACCGCGTTTATAAAGTTATTAGGAAGCATTATTTACCATATTATACTGCAGGACACCAGCTTAACTGCAGAAATTTCTAACGTCATTTTTGAGCTCTGAGCAATAGTCGATACCTTCTTAAAACACTGAGTGTTCAAGACAGTTAAGTTACTATTTTATATAGATTTAACTAAACATGAATGACCTGTATTTAGAATTACAAAAAGAAAAACCAGCGTCTGGATTATAAACTCATATTCAATCTTTTCGACAAAACTCGTTTTTCTGAATTCCCAATTAAACAAAGAATTTTTTACGTATTTTAGGATATGCTAAGTATATGCCAGTCAGGAAACCAAGAACCCCAATTGCGGTAGATTCGGCAATTGAAGCTTTGGGTGTTTTGAAAGTTGATTTTCGTTTACCAGATTCGTAGGCAACCGCAAACAAAAGAAAGATTTTTCAAAATCTTTTAATGTAGGCATAAAAACCCTTGCATCATAACGTCAAACGCAAATGTTTGGTTTGCCGTGTATCAATATTTTCAAAGAAATGTATTTAATTCATCATTGTTAAAATTTTATAAACTTTCCATTTATAAAGCTTGAAAAGTTGCATGAATTTGCTCGTGATCTTTTTTACCCGGTTGCAGAGCTAATTTTCTGAGTTAAATTAATTTCCAAAGTAAAACATACAAGAAATATTTACAGATCAGGTTACTCGAGAAGCATTTGATGTCGTTGTTGATAATTTCCACTAATAAATTTCATGCAGAAGTGCAAATAAATGTTAGAGAAAAACTGCAACTGCGTAAACCACCGCGCACGGGATTGATGGTGTTCGCAGACTGATTTGATCATCAAGTGATAGCGTGGACTCCCTTGGTGTAGATCAGCCACCAGTACTGTGTAGCCGTTACCATAGACAAATTAAAAAGAAAGACCCACAAAAGCAATCGGTGGAGTGGGAACAGTGTTCCGGTAGCGCTGTTGAGATAGTTGTCAAAACATTCTAGCCATCTCTCTCACTGGATTTGCAAATTTAAAATTATAACCAAACTGTTTAGATTGTTTGACGTAGTTTTCGAATGAACATTAGTACTTGAATTACTGAATGATTTTAGGAAATACACTGACCGATCGCTGTTATTTAACTGGTTTATAATATTAATAGTTGTTTATTAATTGGATTTTTCAAGAACTACATGAATGTTCGAGATTTGTAAGTTATTGAAAATATGCTTTGTTATGGTCATTGAATGATTTTAGGAAACACCATAGACAAATTAAAGGTTCTCTATGGGAAATACATTGATCCGTTGCCCTACTTCAATGGTCTATAGTGTTAAATTTGTTTTTAAAATATTATTTTTGGTACATTGTGTGTTTCAAGAACCAGATTAATGTTATGAGGTTTGCTGGTTACTTAAAATTGCTCATTATGGTAATTGCTTGATTTTTAGGACTGCAGCATTTCATGCTAAACATAGGTACTTCTGCAATGGCATTGAGTAAATTGAGTTACCATTGCTCTGCACTAGACTGCAATAATGCATATTTAATCAATATTAGCGACAAAACATCCAGAAAGTGGCTCGTGCTCGAGACAAATATCTAGTGTCATTTCTAATAGTTCATAGTAACATAACATAGTCTTAGGTGATTTAAAACAGGTTTTAGTATGTTAAATAGAATTTGATTTCCAATGTTATTTAGTATACTAAAAAATCACCTGAAATTTTTCTTAAGAATAGTATTAACAGCTTCATCCAAATTTTGTGTAGTACCCTTTATATGCCTGCTAACTTTGAATATAAAATATTATTATATATTGATGTATATTCTTTGACTAGCTATGTGCAGTTTTTGTTATGTGTGTCACATATGTTGATGTAAATTTTTCAATTTCCTCGATCGTTGGACAATTAATTATTGCCGTGCCTTAGAGGCATAAACTTTATTTATTTAATGGTAACTATAATATCATAAGTTCTAAACCGTACTGGCTAATTTTTTCCTTAATTCATTTACCAACTCTACATATATATTTATACTAATCTCCAATAATACATTTATGTAGGATGATGAACCTATATATCATATTTTAAGACAATGTTTATTTACAGATTCGACACATTTAGCCTATTAAACTTACTGAAGTATTTTTTTTCGATTTATTGTGCGATATTATTTGCAAAAAAACATTAATATACTTTAATATTTTAACGGGTTAAATAAATCAAATTCGTCTACTAACATTTCAGTTTCCGTCAAAATGTGAATATCCCCGCGTGAACTTCGTTGCTCCGGTAGTCAACGTTAGCGCCCCCATCGTAATGGCGTCATAGTGTTTCTATTGTTTACCATTAGATCGGTGACTCTTATATTAATTTTTCTATGGTCGATACGTTCAAAATCATATAAAAATTACCCGTATTTCAAAGGTGTTTTAGCGATCGTTAAGGACGGGTATATGGATTTCAGTGATTATAGTTTTAAAATCAATCAAAGATTGCGACTATGTTTTTCATTAACGTATACACATTTTTAGAAATGCTTTCTTAGCTTAAATTCCCTTAACATTAAACTTACCGGATATTCGTCAGGTTTTCTGGTGATCGGAGCCTAATTGCATATAGGAGTCACGTATATAGTTTCCTTTTCGACCCAGTGCAGTAAGCCTAAAACAAGAATGTTGAGTATGATAACTGAATAAACAGATTCTAATACTTTCAAGTTACAATACAATACACTGGACAATTTTAGATATCTTTATGTTGGAAATTTTAGTTCTATTCGTAATAAATCACGTGCGAATTCAGTTTAAGTGAATCAGTTGTACTTAATCATTTTGCATGTGAGCGTTTGTAACCGCTTTCGGTTAACTTGTTTTAGATAAATAGATACTATTACCTTTAACACTGCAGGCGATAGTCAAGCAAATAGTTCTTATAGCCAATTAATTGATATCTCTAACCAGTTTTTATAATCTCTGAGTCGGTCTTTACGACCATAACTGCATAGTTTAAACACAAAATCAAATAAGTTATTTCTCTTTAAACCGTTTGTAGTAATTTAATGTTGAATTCATACTTCATAATAAAAAAAACATATTTGGTTATCGAAGGTGATCAGATCTGGGGCCCTGCGACTTACAGTTAAGCGCACAAGGTCATTATATATTGAAATTACTAAAATTTCAGTGCTTTGTTAATAATCACTCCCTAATATGAAAAATTTCAAAAATCAATTTCATTTTATACTTGACTTTTAAACCAAAATTTTAAATAACATTACACACGATCTTCCTCAGTTAATATACTACAAAATTTTTAGATCAATAATACTAAGTAAAGTTCATTTAATATTCCAACAGTTTGAATTTCAAGAGAAATGTGTTTGTAACAACTCATCGTACATTACAGGCGAAACAATCTGGCTTCTTCACGACGTAGCAAGTTGATTACTTGAACGTAACCTAGACGGAGCCTCCAACTTGCATAGTTGCTTATGACATCCAAACGTGTCCCTTCTTCAATTTCTCGAGGTCAAAGTACTGTAACGGTAGTTAAATACATCTTGGTTAAAAACGTGTTGTTGCTTTTTAAAGTGACATCATATGTTACGATTAAAAAAGCTTCTCATAGTTGTATTAAATTTTGTTTTAGTTAAACCTATAATTAAACGTAGTTGCGCATTGGTTAATTGGTTTCAATTAATTACTTAGATGGACCATGGAAATAGCGATCCGTAGACTCGTTGCTAGAGCACTTAACAAATACATGTTTACGGGCTGGTATTTAGACTACAAATGGTGGATTATCCATGCAGCCGGCAGTGTTCAACAGAACAACAACCTGTGGCATGTTACAAAACCAGTAGATGCGCATTGAACCTGTGACTTTATTTATTTTGCTATAATAGATTTTGATTTCTGATCTGTAGAACTTATTGAGATTTATTTTATAAAAATTACACAAGTTTTGGGATGTTGAGTAAAATTTATAAGACAAAATAATTTATTGAGAGGACAATATGTAAACTAAAAAATAACCGATTCATTGCAATATTGTTTCACAAGGGTCTGTAGGCAATTAAACCGTTTCACAGCCTCTCACCAAAAGAAAAAAAAACTTGAGGTAAAAGAAATTTATTAAAACCGAAAACTTTTTTTTTAACTTTATTTATAGCCTTAAGATATTCTTAAATTTTAAAATCATAGAAACAAATCTAATTCACTAATTTTAAACCTATGATTAATTACAACATAATGTTAAGGGATGGGAACTTTGGAGTGAGTGAGTAACTAACGCGTACCAAACCCCAAAAAGAAATTTGGGGACAATGTAGAAAAGTCACAACGGATATAATCTAAATCGGATGCAGTCATATGTGAGGAGATAGTACTTCAAAACATATCCCATTCACAATAACTTACTATTATATGAAAGTATTTCTATTTACATGACACTACAGGCATACTAACTCCTAAGGTTCGGAACTCGCCAATGCCAACTACTAATCAAAGGCTTCGTTATGAAAACACACACACTCCTATAACACAAAAAAAGACTAAATCTCTAACGAGTATACAATGCATTCTTCGGACACACCAAATTTTCTTTCTTAACTAACTTAATTAATCGAACTTAAACAACCTTTGGGGTCTAAATTAAGACATAAATTTTATGATACAAACTCAAAATTATAATACAACTACACTACTTAATATTAAGGTAATCCTCAAGAGATCTTTTCTCGCACCTCTACTAGTAGTCTCCTACTAGAATATTATATATAGACATTTCATGTCTACTGTACCAACAGAATCTTAATAATGCTTCTCAATATACTAACACACATCGTTTGCATGGCATGGCTCCAGGTCTTTGACGTGCCAACGACCAGCATTAGAACCATCATTATTCACTAACTCATAAACTAATTTTGAAATTCTACTTTTGACTGTGCATAACACGAATTTTGTAGCTAACTTCGCAGAAAATCCATTTGCAGTGTGTGAGAGTACTTTATTAGCTCTCCATTCTTTGTCTCCAACAGCAAATGATACTTCTCTCCTCCTTAAATTATAATGTCGGCTAGAGCGTTCATAGGCTTGATGTAATTTCAAGAGGACCTCCTTAAAAATTTTAAATAAACCACAACGGTCACTGATATATGACGGACGGTCACCAGGGATGATATCAACATTGTCTTGCGAGTCTAAATTGCTGCCACAGTATTTGCCATTAATGGGGACATGTCGTCCAAAGACTAAAAAATTAGGGGTATAACCCGTAACTTTATGTTTCGATGAGTTTATTGCATACTGAATCTTCGATAGTTCATCATCCCAAGGTATCGTGGGTACTTATGTATGAACGGATCGCAGTGCCAACAGTTCTATTATTACGTTCTACATAATTACATTGGGGTGAATATAACGTGGTGTACCAAATCTTTTGGTATTTTATAATTTGAACTTAATGTCTTAAGGGTATTACTTACTAATTGAGGATCTTTATCACAAATAATATATCGAGGGACACCATAAACAAGAAAAACATTATTTTCAATAATTTTACATATTGCAGACGTCTTCACACTACGCAACGGGAATAACAACGTAAACTTGAAGAACGAATCTTCTATCACTAATAGAAATTTATGACCTGATTTCAATCTGGGAAAGGGACTCATGAGGTCTAGTGCTATTACCTGAAATAGAAAATTGACCTCCTTTTCGTTTCCCATTAATCGTAGCAGATTAGCGTTGGATGCTTTCCGGGCACCACAGACTAAACTCTTCCTACAGAACTTCACTATATCGCTCCGCATTTTTGGCCAGTAAAAATATTCTTGAATTCTATTCATAATTTTAAAGATTCCAAAATGAGCTGCTACTGGGGGGTCATGAAACGAACGAATAGTTTCCTCTCTATGTGATTTTGGAACTAGTTTTTTCATTCAACAACATTCGATGTTAATGACATTTTATATGAAAAGAATTTATAAATGAAATTATTTTCAATCGTCAACAACTAGAAATCACTTATAACAAACAATAAATCAAAGGACTTCAAACATTAAGAACGCCTTTTCTTCTAGAAATTTTTATTACATGTGTGTCTTTGTACTCCAGAGTCTGATCAACAAAATAAACTTTAAGAACTTATTAGTCTAAAATTTTTTGAAGTTGAATTATGACGAGAAAAAATTCTAAAGGTGTAACTCGCAATTTACTAAGCAAATCTTCTATAAAAACTAATCATCATAATGGCTTACCACAACTCAATGGTCTGGTATACTCTCTCTCTCTACTCATAAACAAACTGCGAATGACAAAAAAATATACATTACAACGCATACAATTGCTAAAGTGACAAACTACTCTATGAGCCTCACCTAGACCAATAAACAAAAATTACATCATAACTAACCTCAAATAATGATGCCAAAACAGTAAAGCGACAAACTTACCACGAGTTTCGTCTAGACTTATGTACTGCTAAGCGACCAACTCTTCGGATTCTCGTCTAGACTAATGTACTGCTGAGCGCCCAACTACGACGACAAGTCCCGCCTATACCACATAGAACTTAATATCCTGCGTTGCAATGCCAATATAAATAAAAAAATTGCTATTAAAATAAAAGCGTGTCTCTACTATACAAGAGCAATATTCAAACGATATATCAACAGTAAGGAACCTGTGTATCAAATAATTAGAGAAATTAATCAAACAACCATCGTAACTAAAGGGGATAGAAAATGAACCTAAATACAAAACACTATTATCAGCTTCATTCGGTACGAAACATTCTCCGGAGTAGTACAACCTGAACTAAACAATCCCCAAAATTTTTTCCAATAATAGTACTATAATGTTTTTCTCAACTTTTTCAAAAAGATCAGCTCCTAGTACAAGTACTGTGGCTGGAGCTTCATTTTTAAATTCAACATTTTTTTCGATTTATTACCTCACGAAAATTTTCTAAATGGATAGAGGGAAACAAAAAATTTTTTGACTGGGAATTGCTTTTTATTCTCACACGAAAGGTGTAATTTTGTACGGCTTTGAACATTCGAGCCCAAACGTTGGGTGCTATTTTTATATAACCGCCTTTGGTTAACTTGTTTGAGACGTGTCCGACTAACAACATACCGGCTAGGAACAATAATCAAAATAAATCGGAACACTCGGTTCGGGTGGTTAATACATTATGATCAACTCCCGATGTATTACAAAGGTCTTGACAAAGTTGTTGTTTTCCGTAGTCAAATTACCTTTGGAATCTTCCAGACTAGCGTGGGACTCTATCTCCCTCGGTTAATTGTAGAGACTATTAAGGGGGTTCCTATTCTACGGACATTATACGGCGCCTCTACTTTCTTAAATTATTTTACAAGACAACACTACAGCGCGAAAGTAGAAGCTTTATAGTGTATAACGTATCTTAAAGAATTTACAGTTGAAGTTACTTTATCTTGGCTTTCTAATTAATTTAATTATAAATAGATACTAGTACCTTTAACACTGCAGGTGATTGTCAAGCAAATAGTTCTTATAGCCAATTAATTGATATCTCTAACCAGTTTTTATAACCTCTGAGTCGGTGTTTACGACCATAACTGCATAGTTCAAACTTTCCCCCTCTATGGTTAATTTATATGATCATAAAGCTGAATGAATAAATTTTAGGTCTACTCAAAGCATCTATTTCTACAGAAGAATTTAGTTACACAAAATCAAATGAGAGTTATTTCTCTTTAAATCGTTTGTAGTAATTTAATGTTGAATTCATACTTCATAATAAAAAAAAACATATTTGGTTATCGAAGGTAATCAGATCTGAGGCCCTGCGACTTACAGTTAAGACCACAAGGTTATTATATATTGCAATTACTAAAATTTCAGTGCTTTGTTAATAATCACTCTCTAATATGAAAAATTTCAAAAAGTAGTTTCATTTTATACTTGACTTTTAAACCAAAATTTTAAATAACATTACACACGATCTTCCTCAGTTAATATACTACAAAATTTTTAGATCAATAATACTAAGTAAAGTTCATTTAATATTCCAACAGTTCGAATTTCAAGAGAAATGTTTTTGTAACTACTCACCGTACATTACAGGCGAAGCAATCTGGCTTTTTCACGACGTAGCAAGTTGATTACTTGAACTTAACCTAGACGGAGCCTTCAACTTGCATAGTTGCTTATGGCATCCAAAGGTGTCCCTGCTTCAATTTCTCGAGGTCAAAGTACTGCAACGGTAGTTAAATACATCTTGGTTAAAAACGTGTTGCTGCTTTTCAAAATGACATCATATGTTACGATTACAAAAGCTTTTCATAGTTGTATTAAATTTTGTTTTAGTTAAATCTATAATTAAACGTAGTTGCGCATTGGTTAATTGGTTTCAATTAATTACTTAGATGGACCATGGAAATAGCGATCCGTAGACTCGTTGCCAGAGCACTTAACAAATACATGTTTACGGGCTGGTATTTGGACTACAAGTGGTGGATTTTCCATGCAGCCGGCAGTGTTCAACAAAACAATAACTTGTGACATGTTACAAAACCGGTAGATGCGCATTGAACCTGTGACTTTATTTATTTTGCTATAATAGATTTTGATTTCTGATCTGTAGAACTTATTGAGATTTATTTTATAAAAATTACACAAGTTTTGGGGTGTTGTAAACTAAAAATAATCGATTCAGTGCAACATTGTTTCACAAGGGTCTGTAGGGAATTAAACTGTTTTACGTTATTTAACATTAAATGTGCTTATAATTTGTTTCAGGGTTTGTATTCATATTCGAAAGATACATATTGTATTAATACCTGTATTTATAATTACGTAAACAATTTGAGCTTGTTTCAGCCAATTTCAGCTGAAAAGTGCTAACGTTATGTAACCAGTATTTGAACTATGCAGTTGATGTTTGTGTTATAATTGGAATATTGATTTCGAAAAAAGCGCTCAACCGAAACTGCTAACTATAACAAAAATATTTTTAAAGCTCTACATATGATCTCATTTGTGCTTGTGTACCAATTTTTAATGATCTGAATACAGAAAGATATGGGGTTTTATTAATAAAAGCTATTATTAAAAGCCTTATTGTGGATTTGCTTGTACCAAATCCTATTCAGAAAGCAGCGGAGCAATCGTTTGTCGGATTCCTTTGCTGTATAAGCTTAAACGTGCAAATAATTAAGCTTTCGGTAAGATCGATAAAGCTACTAGTAAATTGCAAACTAAATAGTTCCATTCCTTTTGAGGGACAATGTAGAAACCTCTAGAAACTATGCCAAACCATCATTAATGCACCAAAGGCGTTTAAACGCAAACAAAATGCTTGAGGTGTATTATCAAAACGTCGTGGTCAAGGGCACTAAGCTAAACTAACTAGAACGCTCCACTGTTCATTGTTGATTGTACGGGGTAACTCGTAAGATTTTTAGTTGCCAAGATACCAATGTAAATTATAATATCTCAGCATCAAAAGTTACGCTTAGCATGAAGTGATAATACTCTACGTAAATATTAATCTTGTCAATGTGCCTGAAAACGACTATAATAGCCAGTGGAGTCTTATCCTTTAGGCGAATTGAATAACTGCCACGGGTTCTCATCGGCAGGGCGTATCAAATTTTAAAGATTATAATTTTATAAACTCATTGTTACAGTAAAAGGATTGAAAGTAGAATTTCGGTGATGCAGCAGTGCCGTGGTAAACGACAAATATAGGAACAACGTACAATGCGCTTTCTGCAGAAGATGCTTAATTAATTTCAATTGCCTCTCGCTTTTTCACACTGCAGGACATAACGAAAGGTGTACTAAATGCTACAAAGGGAAATTTAACCGTATTTGTTGGAAAACATGTCACTGCATTCAACAATATTTTTATATATTATCTATTAATCAATTCAGTTTGGGAGGCGATGCTCGACATTCGCTTTCACAAACTACAAACAAGTTCCTTTGCCTTTCGGTTCTCTATTCTTCACCACACCTGCAAACAAACGCGGTTGAAGGAAGGACTAAGCAGGTAAAAGAAATATTCTTATTGTTAAAATACAGCTACCTACAGTTAAAGGGTAGAACTATCTCACACGAAACATATTGCTAGAGGTTCAAACATACGCAAACTTTTGTAATCCCACAAATTTAAATTCTGTGTTTATTGAGGGATCATGTTTCGTGACTATTATACGCAACTTAAAGTATTTTCCTAAGTAACTGTTTTGAACCAAGGCTTTTAGTCGGTACACTTAAAAGCACGATAATGTATCTGTTAGTAAGTAAATACTGTTTTCCGTCGTTTAACAACTCAGACCAACACAATTTTTGTTTCCTGATTTCTGGTGGGTTTTTTTTGTTGTGTATTTATGGTCGCTGAAATCGAATCTGCACTCACAATTTTAGTATCGCTTTCAAATATTTAGATATTTGTTAAAGACCGTTTACATTGGATAACATATTGTACAGAACGTAATCCGTCGGGTGGCTCATCAATAAAATGTAAACTGCATCATAATGTCTGATGAAGGTTATAGAAATCGCTAAATAGGCCGGCTTAAGATAAATAAGTGCTGTGGACAGGATGAGGAGCAATTGATATACTAAATGAGTTTTGTAACGTGCCGAGTTTGCGTTAAATCTTACAAAAGGACAATAACTACCTTAATCAAAAAAACTTATGAGCTTAATTTTGGATGCAAACTTTGCGATCGAAATAATTCTTGGGCGCCACATAGCATATGCGCAAGGTGTACTGTGAATTTAAGAAGGTGGCTCAACGGTACCGATAAGTCAATGGTGTGGAGCGAATCTAAAGATCACGTCACAGATTTTTATTTTGCTTGATGAATAGATCTGCCATTTCATTGAAGTCAAAACATACCGTTCGGTCCCAGTCCTGCAATCAGCTCTAAGACCAGTTCTGCAGAGTCAGAATTTATGTCTCCTAAAAGTCCAGATTCATATTGGCGGTGATATGAATGTTACTGAAGATAATATTGTTAAACCTATAGAAGAAGACACCGATCCTGATTTCCAACCATTTGATATAGATATATCTACCATAACGACTTATTATGGGATTTAAATTTGTCAAACGCTCATGCCGAACCTTTGAGACCCAGGTTGAAAAGTTGGACTCTCTTACAGAGTGGTACGCGTATTTCCACATCGTTAATCGGTTGGCGTTTTCTATAGATATTTCTGGATTAATGGATGCATTGGGATGCAAATACAAAACTAGTGAGTGGAGACTATTCATTCATGCATCTACTATGCGCGTGAGGGAAGTTCTCCTCTACAATGGAAATTTGTGACCACTCTGTTCCTATTGCCCACGCAATACATACTAGGGAAAACTACGACAACATAAAAATTTTACCTCAAATAATTAGGTATAATTTGTTATAGGGATCACGTGCGCATTTATTTTCTATGTTTATAATTTAAAAATGCTTACACTATTTAATATTACTAGCAAATTGAATTAATCAATTTTTATTTCAAAGCTATTGAAAAGCGCGTGTTTTCTTTATTGGTAAAATAAGAATGGCTGAAACCATGGCATTGTGCGTTTCCCTCTTAATTAATTCCGTTGCGTTATTTGTCTAATCTCTAGACTGTAATTAAAAATATTTATTAGAAATGTAGTATAAATTTAACTATAGAGGTCTTTGTATAGACTTATGTCAAGATTCGGTATAATTAATATGTAAAAGTGGACAAATATGTTTTGACAATTCTTTTGACATAGGACGTTAGTCGAAGGATAAATTTATTAGCAGTAAAAAAGTTGATATATGTAGGTATTATGAATTTCGAAAAGGACAAGGTGATAGGGCAACTTTGGTATTAGAATGTTTTTTTGTTAGAGGAACGACATTACCGTTCATTTTGGGATTTATAAATGTGTAGTTTAATAGGAAAATAGGAACAGACAGTGTAGAGCATTGGATAGTTTTGTGGCTGGATTAGACTGTTTACGTTAGGATTTGCTTTAGAACGTAGCTTAATATCACCTGGCCAGGTTGCATATAAATCTAATGTTAAAGAATTATATTTATATGTATATGTATGACGATGCATTTTATGATAAAGAGGTTAAGTTGGGTTGATGTTTTTTTACTTAATTTATTTAGCAAATAGGTAGTAATTTGTAAAGGATCTCCAGCTGCCCCAGTGTTAGGCAGATCTGGAAGAAGTAGTTGATTTGAACAGAGAAATGTGTAATAATTAAAGCGATGGGTTTATGTAAAATAACAGTGTTCACGTAGCCAAAAACATGACTCAGACTTGTGAGGATCGACTGATTGGCGCCCCTTAATTTTGACGAAGACGTGACCTTTCAGAGTAAGTTATTTAATTTTTTATTGTTTTTTTATATTCTTTTCATTATTATCTATAGGAACCTACTCTCGACCACTGCAGTTATCCAACGCACACTTTTTATTGTTACGGGGTTCCCGACCCTTTAGGGCAAGTCGAAATTAAAAAAGCATCACCCGTAACAGTAGAAAAATTAATACGTAAGTAATCTTAAAAACAGTATATATTAAGTGGTTTTCTGCAGTGAAGATTACCAGCGTGCGCACCAAAGGACGTATTATCAAGTGTTTAAAGCACAATTAGTTAATTTCAGTTGGATTGGTGTAAAGTTCTCAAAATTGAATTATTTATTTTTACATCTCCGTGTATATATATATATATATATATATATATATATATATATATGGCTTATAATTTAAATAGATAACTTAAATAAAGTTTTATTTAGAAACGCTGTTAATACAAGGATTTCTATAATTAAATGTATTCCTATTTGTTAGAAATATTTATTTACAAGGTTATACATTTGGTTTCATAAACAACCGTATATGTATTGTGAAAAATTGTTTTGTTAAGCTACATCTAACAAGGTCTCCTAAGGTTATTGATGTGGTTCATGCTCGACTCTGGTAGTCCTACGTCATAAATGTAGTTTTTGAACTTCGTTTACGCTTGAGTCAAATTCAGTCTTAAAGATGCCATGGTACGCCAAGTATCGTCAAAATTTGGTGATTGCTATAATTTACGATAAGGAAATGTAGGATCGACATTTTTCTTCAGATTGGTGTATTTCTGGTATGGTTGAGATCGCTTCATGCTACAGTTAAATATTTGTGAAATATTTTTGTGCATAAGAAATAATTCGATTATTGACTAATTTAAAAAACAAATGGCAGCCGACCGCGATGTTGGTTTTGTTTAAGAAAAATTCTTGGTTGATTTTGTAACAGCAGATGGTTTAGCGAATTTTATTTCATTTTTGTTTTCATGTGGAATC
This sequence comes from Platerodrilus igneus, assembly GCA_036346225.1. NCBI lineage: Eukaryota > Metazoa > Arthropoda > Insecta > Coleoptera > Lycidae > Platerodrilus > Platerodrilus igneus. Next base: position 682,811 of record JARFIW010001174.1, on the reverse strand, counting down.
ACAGCAATCTTTTTGAAGATTTGTTCTTATAGTCGGAATTTTCAAATCGAATTTCGAGGAGGACCTCTATGGGTCCCATGTACGTTGCTTCTCACCGCAAACCTTCTGTTGTAGGATATTAGTTCCTGAAGTGACGTCTAGTGAAATTTAAGGTTGTGGCCAAACATTTGTTGTTATCTTAAGGGTAAGTGAATTTCAAATTAATTCTACTTGTACTTCCAAATATTAGCGTTTAGTTAAAATTATTTAATAAAGTAATTACGTTTTATGCGAATCTTAAGCATGGTTGCCCCACAAAAATTACAAAATTTTAGTACCAAAAATAGGCTTTTTTGTTATCAATTGTAATTGTTTAGGGATTAAAATAAATGTTTATAGTTTCACTCAAATTTTACAACTTGTATATAACGCTTTACAGTGCCATAACGTAATTGAAATTTTAGTGCTTTCTAATAATGCTCTATTTTTTTGTTATAATAATTATAAATCTAGAAGCTGAAACATAAATCGTTTAGTTGGTCAATCTTGGTGCTCATTAGAATTTTGATAAAAATTTGTAATAACTAATAAACTAGTTTATACTGCAATTTCGATAAATTAAGCTGTGACTAGATTAAAGTTGTGTTTTGATGAATTATCTTAAGAGTAACTATATTTTTTTTTTGAATAATTGTTGAAGTAAGTGGTATAATGTTATAGCATCGACAAAAAATCTGTGTGGAAGCTAATGAATTTAATCTTGTTAGCTATGCGATATTGCATTAGTAGCAAGTGCTCCAAATAAAATCTATTAGAGATTATACAACATTGTACTAAAAAGTTTTACCAAGCAAATTTCACTATATTTTATTCTTTCTATAAATTCTTACTATTTTTTCAACTAAACAGCGAAGGTGAAAATAAAATAGTAATCTAAATCATCCATAAATATATTATCGATAGTTCAGAACGTTAGTGACATTAGTGCTTGATTAAAATTATATTTATAACTTTTTACTTCATTTGGTATTGTATATATTTATAAGAGAATCATATCAGTCCAACTACAGGCGGTACGGATATACAAGTGAGTAATATTGTGTATATTTGGTTTCGTTTAATAGCATTGGTTGTTTTGAGGTATTCTATATCCTCCCTCAGAACTTATCAGTCACTGCGTAGATTTCGTTCTTTTAAAGAAGGGGTCGTGTATTGTTTCTATTTAAGCCAAGATATAGTGGCGCTTATTAAAATTATATCCATCCTAAATTTAACACCTTACTATCTAATCTTAAAACCCACCCCGCCCTTATGTCTCCACATGCCCAAACGCCAGTTAGCTTATTGTCTCAGTGAGTTGTTAGTCCCCTCTGGTCACCCTCCTTTGACCTAGAATTTTAAAACTAATACCCAAGAATATTCACCTTCGGTCTACATATTCCAGGGATGTATGTCAGACTCGATTTTACCCTTATGGTCATCTAACCGGTAAGTTGTCCGTATTGGTTCAACTCACTCTTTGTGTTGAGAAGAATATTTTCAAATTTGGTTCTGAACGGACTTTGTATTATAAGTGTTTTTAAGTAGTCTTGATACCGATGCTGAATACTTAGAGGTCGAGATGTGTACTTTGGTTTCTAAGTTATTTTGTGGTGAAGTCGTTTTTATTGTAATTAATTTTTATTGTAACAGAAAATTCTTGTTTATTATTTAGCGCTGTTAAACAGTTTACCTAGTCTCAAAATCTTGTCGATTTTCTAGGTAATCCTCACTCATCGCGTACTCCAATGTCAATTTAAATGCACTGAAGAGCTTGCCACAGCATGAACATTTTATTATCTTGTGCAACAGCACTGTGTTTCATAGTTTTTAATAAATTGATGTCTATCGACAAGACGGGGTACCTTTAAAATTTTTCCGCCAAATATTTTAAGTTTAAATAAATAACGAGGGGTGTTATACTACAGAAAATTACTACATCAAACATGACAAAGTAATACGTTAAGCATATTCTCTCTGCGAATATAACCTCTTAAATCGTACGCGAAAATATTCTATAAACTTCATATTTGTTCGATTGATAACCATAACCAGGTAAATACAAGGCAGTTGTTTTAAGTTAATTTCATATGAGTTTCAATATATCTGCCTTTATCGCACTACTTCGCACCAACAGATATTTTTAAATACCCATCTTGCTATGTTTCATGGAGTTATAACTTTGTAAGTCTATTTTAACGGTTACAGTTACGCCATGTTTGGCAGTACTTAAATAGAAATCAGGTGAAGGTAAATAGAAACTATTGTAGAGGGCTACTATTAACGTGTTTCACTAATTTAGAAACAAGTAATAACAAAAGTCTTTATTACTCACTATTCACAAGTCTAAATAACAGTATAGGCTTATTTATAGATGTTTTCACTCCAATTAACAATGAAGCACTATCACGCTAATGCCATTTACAAGCACTAATATCTTCTTAAACTAAATTCTTAACCATAAGTCTTCTTAACAACACTAACACTACTATAATTTATTTATTACACTTTTCTCTATTTATGTACAAGCTGGCGGTACAACATACACGTTCACTTAACACAAATTTATATTTAATAAAACATTAAAAACGTACTGATCAACTAACTGTACACGAGATGATTTATATACGACATTTTAATATAGACTAACTCTGTACTATATAAGCGGTCTTATTTATACCCTGAATTAAATAGATGATTCATACTGTGGTATATGCTCGAACATTCTGGATTCCTGGAGAATGCACTACGGTTATGCAGCTTGTGTGTTTGACGGGTTGCCTAATAGTACTTCGTAACACTATGTTATCATTTTTAGATACATACAGAGTGGTAGAAAAGTCCCAGAACGGTCAAATATTTTGGGAAATACTCATCGCATCAAAAAAAAAAATACGTGTTTAATATTTTTTTAAAAGCTATCCAATGACACCAAAATTGAACCCCCACCCCCATTCCCTGGAGGTAGGGATGGGGCAATTTTAAAAGTTTAAGTGGAAACCCCCATTTGTTATTGCAGATTCGGATTCGCCACAAAATGTTAGTCATAATTTTTTTAGGTTTTTTGCAGATGGCGCTGCAATCGACAAAAATTAACTATTTCTAGAAGAATTGATGGATCAGAAAATAAAAGAAGTAAAATAATAAATTATTTATTTCATACATAACGAAATTACCGCCGAAGGTGTTCAAATTGACCACCTATCGTCGCGCTTTTGGGTCTTCCAGATCTTGGTTCATCCTTCACCGAACCAGTTCGCTCAAAACGATTCACTGTTCGACTCACAGTAGATTTAGAAATCGGTTGGCGTTCCGCATTGACTTCATTGAATAAATCTGCGACTTGCTGTAATGATCTTTCTTTATCTCCATACCCCCGCATTATCAGGACAATTATTCTTTCTCTTTCAGACAGAGACATCACGAAATAATATCAAAAACTAGTAACGAAATGAATACTAAAAATGAATGTAATTCTGACATTTTTCGATATCAAATGTTTTTGTACCCTATTTTGGTTTTGTCAATTACAATGCCTTCTATCATCCAAAATGGCTTGTATCGTAGGTCAATTTGGTGTAATTTATCCTGCGGAATCTGAATCTGCAATAACAAATGGGGGTTTGCACTTATACTTTTAAAGTTGCCCCACCCCTACCCCCAGGGGGTGGGGGTGGGGGTTCAATTTTGGTGTCATTAGATAGCTTTTAAAAAAATATTGAACACGTATTTTTTCTTTTTTTGATGCGATGAGTATTTCCCAAAATATTTGACCGTTCCGGTACTTTTCTACCACTCTGTATAATACACGTTATGGAACTATATACTTACTATAAAAGACGTATAGTAAATGACTCGCAATTGTAATAAATGATTTTTTAATTTAACCTCAACAATCGGAGGCTGAAGGATTAGAATTATTGTTACCCATGAGCATTATCCTTGTGACTGCTTTCAAGCTTAAGGTTTTCAAATAACAACTAATAGACACCTAAAGTTACCGTCAGATTGTGTATGTGCCTTGTCGTGAGCCACTAAAAAATCGGGTCTGGCGAAGGTTCCACAATTTATCTGATGTAATAAGATACATCAATGCTTAACAATATTGCTGATTCTGTTGTGGTTTCTTGCACATGTGTATACCCATGAGCTTATATGTACTTTTGGGTACGGTTATTGACTTTGGGGCAACTTTCTGATTCCTGTTTTGTATTTCCAATCAAACACAAACAGCGCATTTTTTCTTGCAGAACAAGGAAGAAGTTAAAAGTCGAATCATCCTTCAAAACATCGTTTTGGTTGGCCGTTTATCAAAACTGCACCTTTATTATTCACTCTTTGAAAGTGGTGAAGCAAATGTAAAGATAGAAAATATTGAAGATAACTCACATTCGAGCGGGTCAGTGTGTCCTGCTGCTGAAGAAAATATAAAAAGTAACGAGAAACTTATATTAAAGTATGTGCAAAATAAAATTAAAAAAAACACTCCTATCAAATTAATTTTAATACAGTAATTACAAAATTGGTTTATTTCTTCTATAACAACTTGTACGTTATGTTCATTAGCGTGACTTAATTTAGTTGACAAACAAAAATAATCAAAGTTAATATTTTAACAATCAATAATTACCAATGAGTAGCTTGAACTACCAACAATGTTAGAGTTATGAAATTCGAAGACTGACTGGCGAGCAAGGGCTTCTAACAGTATTTATGAAGCCTGTGACCTCACTTCATCTTGTGGGAAAGTGCAGATATTGCTGTCTGCAGTTTCTCGATCATCACTCAATGTCTTATTCTACGTAATTTTAATTAAGACTGCTTTAGTGCAGTTCATTGTTTCTGCACCTGTAGTATCAGGTTGCGCCTGGAATACAAAGTAGTCGTTTCCTTTCTTATTTCTGACATGAACTCTGATTAACCTTTAATTATAACCTTCATTTAATATAATGTAACATTCTATTACTAAGACATAATAATTACATTTATTCTTATATGTATTTTAATGTAGGGGATATGTAACTCGCGTCCGTTTGGCTGACGAGTTTTAAAAGCAACCTCGCAAAGAACGCCGTGGTTTTAAAAAATTTCTCAACCATGTGCTTTATATTCTGGAGTACAACATATTCATATTCGCGGAAAAGATCTGTTCAGAGCGGTAGTTAATGCGGATCTTTTAAGTAAGGGGTGAGGATATTTTACAAGGAACCGAAGAATTAAATTCTAGAATTAATAAGCGTATTCATGTTATTGAAAATTAAAAATTGTATTGTGTTTCTATTCTGATTTGTTCGTGTTGATACTGAAAATACACTGGGCGTCCCTTTTAAATCTGTTTACGTTACTATGCCAAAATAAATTCGATTTATTCAACTGATAAGAATTTATGCATAAAAGATTCATCGATTTCGAATAATAGAAGAAAGGCGTTTGCAAACGTTTATGAAAGTGGGCACTACTGTTTATTTTCAATAAAACATGTGGGTATAATTGATAGCTTTGGATACTGTTATTTTTCTTTCATCCAGCTTGTGTAATCGAGCACATTTCATTGAAATATAAAACCTATTGTAAATGTTTTTCGAAAATATAAAATTTACTGTTTACAAAATCTTAACAGTTTGATATTTTTCACAAATGTTGAATACTTTTAGCTTTATGAGGCATTTATAGAAGTGAACAAACCTACTAGCTATTACGTTTTCTGATTGAAATGAACATATCTCCATTTGTAATAACACCGATGAGACTGATGAGCAGAAATCCGAATACTATAAGTATTACGAGCTTAATGTAATCAAGTTACTGAAGTAATAACTAGCATGTCTACTTTTTGAATTGTTAAGGAACGTTCAAAAACAGTTCAGAAATGAAAGGATGCTTTATTTTTTGTCAAATCGACTAAGATTATCTAAAAAAAGATTAATGAGTGCTATTGAATAATGAAATTCTTCATTTAAGAACAGAAAAGGTAAGCAACTCCAGTAGCTTTAAAGGGTAATTATTAATTTGATAGATTCATCAATTCTTAAAAAAGCGCATTAGTAACGAACATGAAACGAATGGACACAAAAATCATTAACTATAAAATATGATCCTGATGTTTTTTCTGAAAGTTGACGATCCTAGAAAACATATCCGGCATCACTTTCAGGAGAACAGCGAACGCGAATTTTTATAACTATATCAGATGGGAACCCTTTAAAGCTTCTGCGTTAACGGGGCCCTGACGCCGAAAACACAAGAACTATGCAGATATGCATTCACCCTGTAATATTTAGGCGTACTTCATGCGTGAAAATGTCAGCGTTTTGTTTGAATCTAAAGGTTTTGTGACACAATCTGACATCAAATACAACAATTTGCAAGAAATGAGTTAGTAATTGATATTTAAAATTTTGTTATATCTCTACTATGTTCGTGTAAATCCGATCTTGTGCTGTTTTCAACACGCCAACGAACAATGAAAGTTTCCAAATTGATCCAGCGCGCTTAAATTGTCAAGAGGTATTCGCTACACACCCTGAAGTTATTCACATATTTTAAAAATTAACTACAGTTATATATTTTACTAAGAAATCTGTGTACCCTTTGTGAAATTTTCAAATTTTGTTAGTCTACGCCCTACAGTCAGTCATCTACATAATGCTTTTGACATGAATTTTGCACAAACACAATACTGAATTTTGTTTGACGGCTAAAATGGTAAATTGCTTTCCAACAAATGTTACATAAATTGTGAAAATTCGCTTTCAGAACATTTTGAAAATGCTTGAATTTACAGGTTTCTATAATGAAACCTTGAACTTGACTATAAACTCAATTGTTGTAAAGACTATGTATCCTGAGATATTTAAATGAGATCTATCGAAGAGTCAAGATCTCTATATCGCAACACGATTTTATACAACAATGAGACTAGTAGGCATGCAAGGAGATACAATGCAAACATTCAATATATTTGGAAAATACATTATCTTGTTCATAAGCGTAGTTTTGCTATTAATGTTAGGCACAGACTCTCATAATTTATAACTGTTAATAAAAATCTATTAATATACATCATTATGATACAAAAATATTTTATATTACCAATAGCCGCAGTTTTACTATTAAGTATGTATTGTTCACGGTACAGTTGTCTTATAAAACACCTCTGCTATACAAAAATACAAAATGATGTTATGTACCGAATATATTTATTAAAGTTGTTCAGATTTGTATATCAAAAAATTGTTTTTAGATCAGCATTCACTTATGTTACTCTAGATAGAAACAGTATTACACTATCCTTCTCAACAGTCATAATTATTATGGAATTGTATTCTGTACCAACCACTGACTTTTTAACACAACAACAATTGTGTGATGAGCTGTCGACAATAATAATATAATTAACTCATTATCGTCAGGCTAACTACTTTGTCGTATATCACACACTTCACCGACATACCATCCCGTAACGATATAAGGCTACGTATGCCTTTTAAACTTTTCTTTATCTTGTAACGGGTTTTCTTGGTCGCCAGTGAAACTATTTTTTCTTATACAGTGGAACAACTTTTTTATAAGGCTGGCCTCACGTTGTGAGCCAGTTAAACTTATTGTTCCAAAAATCTTCCGACACAACTAGGGGTCTATTCCTTGGGTAGAGCTATGAGAAGTGGGGGGGTAAGTCGAAATCTGTTTGCAGATCAAACTTAATCTAAACCAAATAGGCGCCACCAAGTCCTGATGTAATTATGATTATTGCATAGCGTATTTCTAAGGGCGGACGTGGAGACCCAAAGAAAAAGGATCGCCTTCGCTGACAAAAACCTGTCTTAATAAAATAAGACGCAGCTCCTGTAAGAAATTGTAATAGTTAAATAAATAAAAAAGTGGAACACCATTTGTGTCCAGCAAAAATACATAAAGAAGTAGTAAAAAGGTATTTCCAATATAAAATTGGCATCAATTTCTTACTCATAAGGGTTTTAGCTTTATGTTATTAGATTTGATCATACTTGATCAAAATAAAAAACTTTAATCTTGAACCAATTGTTTACTAAAAAGAATCTCTTTTAAAATAATATGACTCGTAACAAAAATTTAATCATTAACTGTATCAATCTAAAACTTTCAACTTTCATGTGTGTCTTAATTATTTTCAATCAAATATTTTACTTCAAGACATGAACTTGTTGTACAAAAAGGGTTCTAACCTGTGCAGATCTGTTCAGGCAGATAACAAATTAATAGTTTCTAACAATGTTAGTATTTGAGTTTTCTAAATTACATATACAAATTTTAATTTAGATAAAGCTGATCACAAAAATAGACATGTTTACATGTATTGTACTAAAGCTGTTCAAAGCATTTGCTTTCAAAATAACATCTGTCAGCAGTACAAAGCAGAAAAATATATGACGTCAGTAACACCTGTTGACGTTACCGACGATTCATATTGAGCAAAGCGTGTTGTTTTTAAAACATTAAATCAGTGAACTTTAGTTTTACTACTGGTAAATCCAGCTCAGCAATTAGTTGAAACTTTTATAACGTACTTGTACTACGCATCAAAGCAAGTTAACGTGTTCCTAGTTTTGAAACACATAAAAAGAACTTATAGCTATCTAGGAATCAAAACTGCATTTGTCGCCTTGTAACAAAGAAAGACGGGATCCCCGTTATTTCAAGCAACGATAACAGCGTTTGTAATTTGAAACAAATTCATCAAAAACAACTTCTATAATGATTTCGTTCCACGTGTCAAATCAAATCCTGTTGCAATACATTCTGCAGCAGTTGTAATCTCGAAGTTGAATTACGCCGCCTTCCAAAGGTAGCATCTAACATGTGTATACTTTACTGTGTCCTTGTGTGTCTTAAAAGTTGCATCCTACTTGTCGTTGTGTGTCTTAAAAAGTTGCATCCTTCTTGTCGTTATGTGTCTTAAAAGGTTGCATCCTTCTTGTCGCGCAAAAATAAATTATTTCAAATGATACAAGTTCTCACTATATATACCTTACCGACCGTTATTCGAAGATATGTTCACTAGTTGAAGTGGATTTGCAGATTGCCGGCCTGTAATCTAGGGTACATATTGATATTGCTATCACTTGTGGCCGACTAACTTCTAACTAGCTCGGGCGGTCGCGCCGTCAGGAGGGGAACAATCAAACAGAGCTGTGCTTGTAAATAGCTGTACACTACACAGATATTTAAATATAAGTAGATTATTAAAGGACGATGCAGGCTTAACGTATTACTTTTGAAGTTGAATGCAAATTATTATTGTTATTAATGAAATTGTTATATTATTCTTAAAATTATATTGAGGGATTTATTATCGAAAATAAAATTGTTACAATCTGAATGTATTTCTTTCAGTTATTTATATTACTTAGGCTATTCCTTTTATTTTCACTACTTTCCGCCAACCCCTCACTACTAAGCACTCAACATTTATAGTACCTTTAGCCCTATACAAACATTTTTACGTATACAAGTATTTCGGATAAAATGAGTATAATGTTAATACATTTTGATTTGTCTTGTGGGGGCAGAACCCCGTAACAATACAAGGGTGTGACGGCTAACTGCAGTAGTGCGGGAGCAAGTACCTATATGAAATAAAAAAAGAAAACAAAAGAATTCGAAATAAAATTAATAAAGTATCAGAAATGAAAACAACTACGCTACAATCCCACTTACAATGAATGGCCTTTTCCTTGCTTAAATTTAACTAATACTAATTACGTTGCCAATTCATGGTTCAAAAAACATGTAAACTTTTGAGGTCGTTTCGTTTCCTACTACATAAATAACAACCAATGTACATTAAAAATTCTCATATACATTATCACAAAGTGTAGGTATATAAGTTCCTAATGTTACTCGCTGTTCTAATTCTATCATTTTAAAAAAACTAAGGATTCCAAAAATCATCAGCAGTTTTCAATTTGAGTTCTATCAGCTAACACAGCTTTTTTTATTACAACTTTCTGAATGCCACACAATAAAAAATTCCAAAATAATGAGGGGCGAACTCTTTAGTTCCTAACACTTTTAACCGGTAATAACGACAATAATTCCACAAACATGTAAATTCAAAAATTAAATGCATGCGCAATTATTAATCCCTGCTGAAACATCGTTCCTAATTTTTTAGGTCACTGTTTCGTTCTACTTTCTACTATTCACTCGTATTAATACGTCTCAACATTCTAAATTAACTTTTTGAGTTTTACTTTTCAAGTTTTTCTTTTCAAAACCTAACGTCACGCCATACTGAACACCTACCGCACGGGTCCACCGCTGTATTACGCCACCAAATAGTTACATTTTGACATTGCCTTTTTCATTGGAAGGAACGATTGTTATTTAATTTCTGCTATTTATTATGTTCAGTCGAGAGGTTTTGTCATGGTACAGTCTTCATATTGTGTTTATAGAATAAATTTCAGGTGAGTACTTATAGTAATTTATTTAGGTTAACGTTCCTACTTAGTTTTATCATGACATGTATACAATAAATACATTGTATTGAAATAATAAAGTTATCTACAATTTGATATTCGCGAATTTCATATATTCAGAATCTATCTTGGATGATAATTTATTATCCTGTCTGGAGGTAACTATAATAGTAATTTTTCGGTGTATTATATACTGGAGTTACCTCTAATCAGCAATGTAGAAAAGCCGTATTAATTTTATGTGAGAAATGCGTATTATTAAAATCTGCTTTCAATCTTGGTGGTTGTTAAATACATTACTGACCCAAATTATGTTCACAAATGTATAAAACGGGGCTTTTGTAGGTTCTAACCTATACAACCTAAATTTCTTTTAATAGAACTAAAAAGTATTAAAATTTCATGCCAAATGGACACTGCTAATCATAAAATCAAAATATACAAGCTACATCAATATCAATTTATCCGTTTTAATTTAGGTTTCCCGCTTTCTTAGCAGATTTTTTTTTACCGTAAAAGACACGCGTTACGAAACGTATACATTTACTAGAGTTGTTGAAATTTCTATTTTTAATAGTTTATTATTTTACATTTACTGACACCACTCCAGATAAAAGAAAAGTTATAGTAATACGCCTTAATATTCTTATTATGGAAGATGTATTATGCTACCAACTTACTTTTTATGACACACAGCGATATGTAATGTAACCAGCAGTTATTGAATCAACCTTCCAGCGGCATGCTAATTACTTAATTTTATGTAAAAACTTAACTGACGCAATATCCTCTAAGGATATTATGCTATGTGAGTCATTTGATCAATTTTGTTTTTACCTCCTGATGTTCTAATAAAATAATATAAATGAATATGAATCTAACACTATTGTTTTCAGTAGTTCAGGGCTACATAATTCACATGTTAAAGAATTCACAATCAAAGAATAAAAGCCTAGTTTACTCTATACCTAAAAATTACGCTAAACTTAATGATATTTGGACTATTATTATTTGGGATGGCTTTAATAACGACTCAGATGACACACATATTGCCACTAATAAAGTTTTTAATTTTTTTTCTGAGTCACTTTCTATGAAGGTGCATTATACAAACGATTCTATATCGGACAATCCTCTAAATTTAAACCAACCAAAACGTAGTAAAGAAGTCTAGAGTGACCTAGATTTGCCGAAACGTGTGACGTCACAGATAATTTGCTCCTATAAACCCAACAGAAGGCGTGAACGTCGGCAGTCAGTAGCTAATAATAAGTTGGGTTAATGGCCAGTGTTGAATACTCGTTTTAAACATGACAATGTTAGTATAAAATAGTAAATTGACGACTCTTAAAGTCATTGCTATTCTGAAGCAGTAAGATTTTGAAGTAGATAATTAAACTGGAATGAACAACCATGAGTTACGACAGGATGAATTTTTAATCAGAATGGAAACATATGGTAGATGAATTATAAGATTTTAAACGAACTGCACAATACTGGTATATAGATTTGAAAGCATATATATGATGTTTAATTGCACTTAAGGGTAAATTAATTTTAAAAAATTTGGACAATCTTGGTATGTGAATTTGAAATACAATTTTAATTATATTTTTTTAACGATTTTGGATATCGATGTAAGTTGATAATATGGAAAAAGAATACAAGCATAATTAAACAGTAAGAAAATATGATATTGTTTTTAAAATCTTGAAAAACGGTATTTTTTTTTGTAACTTAAGTAGGTTAAATTACGTAAGATCTTTGCGTGGAGGTGAATAATTGAAATTGATGGTGGTTCAACTTCGGTAAGTTTGGGCATTATGTAATGAAAAGTATTAAACATAACTAACCAGTTTCGTTCAAATACGATTTAAAGTGAGTTATAATTATCTAACTTAATTTCTAAAAGTTTGCACACAGTACGATTTAAATTGGGGAAGATTTGTTAATGAATACCCTAAATAAAAAGAGAGGTTTTTAAACTCTATTTTAGTATAAGTAAGTGATTTTCTAATAGTTAGAAATTTTTTATCTTAAACTCAAGATATTGTTTGAAATCAAAAGCCGTTGTGGCAATATTGGGTTCTATCTTTAGATTTTAACGTTTGTATGAAAGTATTTTTTTTGAGGTTATAGCTATGACATTGTTTACGAAGAGCTGTATGTGGATGTAGCAATTGTTATTTAAAAGACTGTTTGTTAAAAAATATAAGATGCCATTATAAGTTTGATGTTTGATTCTAGTGGTTTCATTTAAACTGATAAACGGGGTAATAAAACAATAAGTAAATTATCCTCAACCTTTAAAGAGAATTTTGTACCTCACATAGGGGATGTTTGGGTTCTGTAATTGTTAACAAGGATTAGGTGAGGATTATTTTAATAAGTAAGAGTTTATTAGATAAAAATTTCTGTCTAAGCTTAAGCTGTAAATGGTTTTTATAAGCATTATTGATATCTGTTAAATGCAAGGGCTTCTTTATATAATGTGTATAAAGGAAAGATGTTTTTGAATGCATAGAAGATTATTCATAAGCGTTCCTTGAAATTACTGTGTTTTTTTTGGATAAAATCCACAACATTTTTCCGCTGAACTAACCAGGCAAGGAAAATGACACGGAGTGATAGTAATTTTATATTTTGTATTGCATCCTCATTCATACAATTTGGCTGTACCCAGTCACAGCATAATTTGTTGCTCACAACGTATTAGCGGTATATATATACGACGATATATGACGATATATATATATATATATATATATATATTGTAGTGGTTTTAAAAGAAGTTATGTATCCCCCAATTATCTATATGTATTGAATATATTGAATCTAATAGGAATTATTAGAAATTGTTAAATAAAGTATAAGATCATTGCAACAATGTAATACAAGGATAACTCAGAGAGGTTATCGACAGTTCATGAGAACGGACATGCAACTTTGCATCCGAGAGGGCAGTGATACTGCAGGTGGCAGGTCACAGGCGGTTAACATACCGCAATTACTTAGAAATAAGATTGTTACAATGTAATAAAGTGTAGAATTAAGAGAAAAGCAGACATAAGATCTGCAAGTTCCCACAGCCGTGTGAGGGGCAGGTTATTATAAAAAGCCCGGGAGCTCAATGCCCGGCAGTCAGTCTTCGAACTCCAAACTTCGTTGTTCAAGCTACTCACCTTATTACAATTAATTAAATGTTTTTGAATTAAAGTTATTTTACAAGTTATTCAAAATTCCATTGTAATTTCTGTTTTAAGTTAAAATAAAATTTGTTAAGTCTTCGGAATTGTTTTTAAAAACACCGCTCCAAAGGCCCGAACCTTAACTAGGGTTAAATGTAAATATGAACAGGGCAATTTCGAAACACCTTGTGTGGAGGAAACGGCCAGAAATTACGTGCGAAATTTATTTCGTTTAGTTCATTTTTAAGTAACAGGTATTAACAAAATTTTACAAATAATGATTAAAATTTAGTAGGTTTGCAAAGGAAATAAATTGTAGAAACCAATGCCATTAATTTATTAATTTAATTGAGTTTAATTGAACGGTTATTTACGTATAATATGCATAAAAGCATGAAAAATCAATAATACCAAGGTGAAACGCGTTGCTAACACATAAACAGCCTTGGATATAAAATACGTTGAAAAGAAGCTCCTAGAAATGTTAGTTAAAGCGTTTGTTAAAATTGAACACTTGCAGGTTTTGTAAATGTCAAGTTCCACTTATTTTGTGTAGATAAAGCTCAAGATTTTAGGTATATTGTACAAACGGTCGGATGTTTTCGCAATAAACGCTAATAAGGGGTTATTTAAAGCACTAGGCTAGTCCACGTGGGGTTAGATAGCAGATGGACAGGAATATAGATTTCTACCACGCAAACAAGGTTAGAAAGAGACGTAGAATATGCATAAGCAAGAAACAGCGTTAGTATAGGCGGGATTTGTAAGACGTCAATGCATAGACTATTGGTCGATATCGTTAGTTGTACATTAGACAAACACGAGAATATTGAATGTTAAATTTTCAGAAAATATCGTAACGACGCGCTGAATTTCGAGGATTTAGAAAACGGTTGAACCCAAAATTTTAAGAAATATTATTGTAGATGAAGGACTTCGGGTGAAATGCGGCCGAGAGGTGGCATCGGAAATTGTATAAATACTTTTTAAAAATGAATAAAAGTTCCTTAGTATTTTGATCGTTTCAGACAACGTACGAAAGCTACTACAAGCTTGTAAGTATAGAAAATTATTTTAAATTAAATAGCACGGTGTTAGCCTCATAATTTGTACGCGAATAGTACCGAGTTTAAATTTTATTGAGGTGTCACATACATTTTTTTAACAAGCTCGTGTAGTGACGTTATGACACGTGAATTAAATTAAACAATTATCAAAGAAGAGTAATAATTGGATTTGGTAGCGTGTATGAACAGCCTTGCAGCACAGCTTAGAGGGTGTGCAACTACAAATAGCTAGAGGCGGTAGCAGAGCAAAGCGAAACAATTATACGGCATCATCAACGGAGCAGGGATCTTCAAAAAATTCCAGGTAACGTTTTAGAATTTGTTGTTGTTGTAAACTAGCAAGGTTATTGTGATGGGTGAGAGTGAACTATGATGGTATTTTACATTATTTGGAGTTTTGAAAGTAATACGTATAACTAACTTTTATTGTGGCATTTAACTATAAAGCTAAAGGTGTATATAAAGCTAATTAATGTTCCTCAGGAATTTAAATATTTTTTTGTTATGAGTACATGGGCTTTTGTTGTGTTTGTAATAAGAATATGCCAAGTAAAGAGCATACTTTAATCATAATTAACTGGGTTATCATGAGCTCACCATACTCCAGAGTTGCCTAATTGAAATTAATTATAAATACAGAAAGAAAGATAAGGTATTATTCAGGGCCCATTTACTCAGATTACATTCAATGTGTTTGATTTTTCTAGTTTAAAATTCTGGATTTTACAAAATAGAATTTATTGAGGTGTAACTTGATCACTGAGATGTATATAATTTTGAAGTTTTATTTGTAAATAATGGAAAATAGATATTGTATGATTGTAGTATTATTTTGTGGTTTTATTGAGAGTGTGCGTGAACGATAGAGAATATGAGAGTGAATCTAGGTATCCAAGAGGAGGCCCAACTAAGCTAGCCGGAAGCAGTTGAAGAAAGCAATTCAACCGAGGAAGGAGGAATCTGGGTAAGAAATTAATTTTTTTTGAATTTTTTTATTTTTGGTGAAATTTTTGATTTTTGTATAAATTAATTTTCGAATCTACTGAGAATCCTGAGAGAATCTACGGCATCTTATGGCGACCCAAAAGTGAGGCTCGAATTCCGGATAGAATTTTAGTAATTTTATTCCAGGAAACTGGCGATCTGAGAGAGCGGGTTTGTGTTTTGTAAAAATTTAAGAATATTGTGAGTGTGTGTGAGAGTGATTTGATCGTATGCAGAGAAAGGAGTGGTTAAGAAGCCAAGGAGTGGAAATTGGAAGTGACGATAGTGCCTTGTGTGATAAAAATTCGAAAATGGAGGAAGCTGGAGGTAGTAGGGATCAGTCGAGGACAGAATCGGGAGAAGCTGGAAATGAATTAATTTTGAGAATGCTAGAGAAGATGAATGAAGAATCTAACAGGAAGTTTGAGGAGATTAGAGAAATGGGTGAAGAACCAAATAGGATATTTGATCAGATGAGTGCTGAATCGAATAGAAAATTTGATCAGATGAGTGCAGAGTCGAATAAGAAATTGGTCCAATTATGCCAGGAATTAGGGATAAAATAGAAAAATCGACGAGAAAATTTTCATAATTTAAAAATAGCTTGACAGTAAAAATGGGGGAAGTGGAAAATAGGGTTGATAAAAATGAGCGTGATATTAGAGGTTTAAATCTGGAAATGGGACAATTAAGGACTGATGTAAAGATTTTCTGTGAGGACGAGATTAATGCTAAAATGACAGAGGTAACGGACTCGTGTAAGGATCAGTTAGGTCGGGCTGAGAGAGAAGTAACCGGGATTAAGCACAATGTAGCGACTTTAATGGGGAATGGTCCAAGGTTTGTAACAGGTAATGTGTCCTTAGAGCAGCAGATGAAATTTTATGGGGGTAGTAGGGTTAACCCTCAGATATCTATTAATAACGTTAAAGGTTTAATAAATAACTTATACGATGAACAGGCAAAGTTAAATGTTGTAAAAGCTTTACTAAAAGATCATGCTGAAGCTTGGTATAATTTAATAGGACAGGAAATTGAGACCTACAATGACTTTGAGGACAGATTTTTGAAACATTATTGGAGTGACCACAGACAGGACCAGGTACGAGACGATTTAATCACGGAGAAATTTAAAGGAGAATTTTTAGGAAGTAGGGAGCAATATGCTATACGAAAGTATAGCATAGCGAAACAACTGAATCCACCACTGATGGATCGACAAATCATAAAATACTTGTCGCGACATTTTGAGGTTGAAGTAAGACAGCACGTAGCGTTACAAAACATAGTGGACAGAGAGATGTTTCTGGAGTACCTGCAGAGGTACGATGACGTAAGCAGTGGACAACCTCGGGAACTTAGGGAGAGACAGGTAAACACGGTTAGGTTCGACAACAGACGGGAAAACTACGCTAAACGGGGGAATAATTATGCATACCAGCGACAGAATTGGGAACCGCAAAGGACCTTTTATAGAAGCAACAGTGTAGGTAGGGGACCCGCAACGAGACCAGGACCTACAAGACAAAACAGTTCACCGGATATGAGGGGGACTTCAAATACAAACACGGACCGAGTGGAAACGCCTAGGACATACGCTGAGGTGACAGATAGACCAGGACTGTGGAGGGAAAACAGAACAGGACAGGATTTTTAAAGCAGGACAAACCACTAGACATCACTGTGTACAAATATGAACATCCTAGAGAATTTTTTTAAAATAGAGGAAATTGAGCCAGAAATTGTAAAGAAATTTTGTTTTCCCATAATTGAAATTAAAATTTTTGAGAAAAATTTAGGAGCATTATTAGGTTCAGGAGCTGAGGCGGGTTTGGTATCGGAAGAATTCGTCAATAAAATTAAAGATAAAGTGTGTGACAGGATAATGCCAATAAAAAGAAGTCACCTGGTTGCGCCGAATAAAAAACGATTTGCTGTTGTGAATAGTGTGGTTATTTTGAAAGTAGAGTTAGGTTCAGTAAGCTGTGAACAAGAATTTATAATTATACCTGGGTTAACGGTTAAAGGGATATTAGGGGTCGATTGCATGATGAAGTTAGGAGTTATAATAGATATGGAGAGGAAAATAGTTAGGATTGGAGATAGGATATTGCCCTGGAAGGCAAGTTATGATGTCACAGAAGATGACATGGGGTTATATATAAATAGTATAGAATGAGATGATGAAGAAGTGAGAGAGATCGACTCAGGGGAATATAGTGAGGAAAAGTTAGATGAGGTACAAGTAATAGTGAAAGAAGAAGCTGAACAAGTAGAGGTAGAGTCAGGCGCAGCATTAATAGTGGATAACGAGTCAGAATTAAGAAAGATAGAAGTAAAAATAGCATTATGTGACACACAAGAAGTAAATATAGGCATAAGTGAGTTAAGGGGCAAAGATAATTTTGGGAATTTGAATTTAAAAGATTTTTTTTATTTTTGGGGAAATTTTTGATTTTTGTATAAATTAATTTTCGAATCTACTGAGAATCCTGAGAAAAGCCACGGCATCTTATGGCGACCCAAAAGTGAGGCTCGAATTCCAGATAGAATTTTAGTAATTTTATTCCAGGAAACTGGCGATCTGAGAGAGAGGGTTTGTGTTTTGTAAAAATTTAAGAATATTGTGAGTGTGTGTGTGAGAGTGGTTTGATCGTATGCAGAGAAAGGAGTGGTTAAGAAGCCAAGGAGTGGAAATTGGAAGTGACGATAGTGCCTTGTGTGATAAAAATTCGAAAATGGAGGAAGCTGGAGGTAGTAGGGATCAGTCGAGGACGGAATCGGGAGAAGCTGGAAATGAATTAATTTTGAGAATGCTAGAGAAGATGAATGAAGAATCTAACAGGAAGCTTGAGGAGATTAGAGAAATGGGTAAAGAATCGAATAGAAAATTTGATCAGATGAGTGCAGAGTCGAATAAGAAATTGGACCAATTATGCCAGGAATTAGGGGATAAAATAGAAAAATCTACGAGAAAATTTTCATAATTTAAAAATAGCTTGACGGTAAAAATGGGGGAAGTGGAAAATAGGGTTGATAAAAATGAGCGTGATATTAGAGGTTTAAATCTGGAAATGGGATTGAGGACTGATGTAAGAATTTTTTGTGAGGACGAGATTAATGCTAAAATGACTGAGGTAACGGACTCGTGTAAGGATCAGTTAGGTCGGGTTGAGAGAGAAGTAACCGGGATTAAGCACAGTGTAGCGACTTTAATGGGGAATGGTCCAAGGTTTGTAACAGGTAATGTGTCATTAGAGCAGCAGATGAAATTTTATGGGGATAGTAGGGTTAACCCTCAGATATTTATTAATAACGTTAGAGGTATAATAAATAACTTATACGATGAACAGGCAAAGTTAAATGTTGGTAAAGCTTTACTAAAAGATCATGCTGAAGCTTGGTATAATTTAATAGAATAGGAAATTGAGACCTACAATGACTTTGAGGACAGATTTTTGAAACATTATTGGAGTGACCACAGACAGGACCAGGTACAAGACGATTTAATCACGGGGAAATTTAAAGGAAAATTTTTAGGAAGTAGGGAGCAATATGCTATACGAAAGTATAGCATAGCGAAACAACTGAACCCACCACTGATGGACCGACAAATCATAAAATACTTGTCGCTACATTTTGAGGTTGAAGTAAGACAGCACGTAGCGTTACAAAACATACTGGACAGAGAGATGTTTCTGGAGTACCTGCAGAGGTACGATGACGTAAGCAGTGGACCACCTCGGGAACTTAGGGAAAGACAGGTAAACACGGTTAGGTTCGACAACAGACGGGAAAACTACCCTAGACGGGGGAATAATTATGCATACCAGCGACAGAATGGGGAACCGCAAAGGACCTTTTATAGAAGCAACAGTGTAGGTAGGGGACCCGCAACGAGACCAGGACCTACAAGACAAAACAGTTCACCGGATATGAGGGGGACTTCAAATACAAACACGGACCGAGTGGAAACGCCTAGGACATACGCTGAGGTGACAGCTAGACCAGGACTGTGGAGGGAAAACAGAACAGGACAGGATTTTTAAAGCAGGACAAACCACTAGACATCACTGTGTACAAATATGAACATCCTAGAGAATTTTTTTAAAATAGAGGAAATTGAGCCAGAAATTGTAAAAGAATTTTGTTTTCCCATAATTGAAATTAAAATTTTTGAGAAAAATTTAGGAGCATTATTAGATTCAGGAGCTGAGGCGAGTTGGGTATCGGAAGAATTCGTCAATAAAATTAAAGATAAAGTGTGTGACAGGATAATGCCAATAAAAAGAAGTCACCTGGTTGCGCCGAATAAAAAACGATTTGTTGTTGTGAATAGTGTGGTTATTTTGAAAGTAGAGTTTGGTTCAGTAATCTGTGAACAAGAATTTATAATTATACCTGGGTTAAAGTTTAAAGGGATATTAGGGGTCGATTGCATGATGAAGTTAGGAGTTATAATAGATATGGAGAGGAAAATAGTTAGGATTGGGGATAGGATATTGCCCTGGAAGGCAAGTTATGATGTCACAGAAGATGACATGGGGTTATATATAAATAGTATAGAGGGAGATGATGAAGAAGTGAGAGAGATCGACTCAGGGGAATATAGTGAGGAAATCTTAGATGAGGTACAAGTAATAGTAAAAGAAGAAGCTGAACAAGTAGAGGTAGAGTCAGGCGCAGCATTAATAGTGGATAACGAGTCAGAATTCAGAAAGATAGAAGTAAAAATAGCATTATGTGACACACAAGAAGTAAATATAGGTATAAGTGAGTTAAGGGGCAAAGATAATTTTGGGAATTTGAATTTAAAAGATTTTTGTGAAATGAGTATTGTACATAAAGGGTCTAGAAGAGATAAAGATTTTGTATAGAAGGGAAAGATAGAGATGCTGAGGTAGTATTGTTTGGTTTGTCCACAGAAAACGAAAATATAATAAATGAGAAACAGACAAGTATAGGGAATGAAGAAAAAATATTTAAGAGTCAGAATAATAGGGATAAGTTTATTTTATGTGAAGTAACAGGGATGATAAGTATAGAAATAGAAGGAGGAGAAATAGGGATGAAGAGTATTAGGATTGTAAGAAGAAAGACTTGGAGGGTCAAGAAAAGAGTCAGATTTAAATAAGAAGATGAAGGTTAATGACAAAAGGATAGAGATAGGTGAATTTTAGTGTAGAAGTAGAATAGTTAGAGATAGAAATAGGTATATAGGAAAGTAGAAGTAGAGATAGGATAAATATGGATAGGTATATAGAAAATAGAGATAGGTGTATAATAGAGTAAAATTTAAATAGATAGCGATAGAAATAGGTGTAGATAAAAGATTAGAAGTAAGTAGTTATAGAAAATAAAATTAGGTATAAGATAAATATGGGAGATAATTAGATGTAGATATAGAATAAGGTATGTATAGGTAGGATAAGAATAGATAGTGATAGTAGGTAGGGCTAAAAGATATGAAAAGTGAAGATAAAGAGAAAAATACAAAAGATGTACGTAAAGAGTCAATAAAGGACTAAAGGGTGAAATAAAAGAAGAAAATACAATGAAGTAAGAGAGTGAAAAGTTAATAATAGATAGAAATAGTTAGGTAAAAAGTAGCGATAGATGTGAATAGGTAATTAGTAATAGTGATAGGTGTAGATAGAGAGAAATAATTAGAGATAGGTGTAGAAATAGATAGAAATAGGTAGATAAGTATTGATAGGTTGGATAAATAGGTATAGGGATTGTTAGGTGAGTAGATAGGTGTATAGAAATAGCAGGTAAGATTAAATTAGAGTGAAGGTATTTAAATTCAGAAAAACCGGGAATAGTTTTTCCTAGAATTGAAATAGGGGGATTATGTAGTGGTTTTAAAGGGTTAAAAGTAAATATAAACAGGGCAATTTCGAAACACCCTGTGTGGAGGAAACGGCCAGAAATTACGTGCGAAATTTATTTCGTTTAGTTCATTATTAAGTAACAGGTATTAACAAAATTTTACAAATAATGATTAAAATTTAGTAGGTTTGCGAAGGAAATAAATTGTAGAAGCCAATGCCATTAATTTATTAATTTAATTGAGTTTAATTGAACGGTTATTTACGTATAATATGCATAAAATTATGAAAAATCAATGATACCAAGGTAAAACGCGTTGCTAACACATAAACAGCCTTGGATATAAAATACGTTGAAAAGAAGCTCCTAGAAATGTTAGTTAAAGCGTTAGTTAAAATTGAGCACCTGCAGGTTTTGTAAATGTCAAGTTCCACTTATTTTGTGTAGATAAAGCTCAAGATTTTAGGTATATTGTACAAACGGTCGAATTTTTTCGCATTAAACGCTAATAAGGGGTTATTTAAAGCACTAGGCTAGTCCACGTGGGGTTAGATAGCAGATGGACAGGAATATCGATTTCTACCACTCAAACAAGGTTAAAAAGAGACGTAGAATATACATAAGCAAGGAACAGCGTTAGTATAGGCGGGATTTGTAAGACGTCAATGCATAGACTATTGGTCGATATCGTTAGTTGTACATCAGACAAACACGAGAATATTGAATGTTAAATTTTCAGAAAATATTGTACCGACGCGCCGAATTTCGAGGATTTAGAAAACGGTTGAACCAAAAATTTTAAGAAATATTATTGTAGATGAAGGACTTTGGGTGAAATGCGGCCAAGAGGTGGCATCGGAAATTGTATAAATACTTTTTGAAAATGAATAAAAGTCCCTTAGCATTTTGATCGCTTCTGACTACGTACGAAAGTTACCACGAGCTTGTAAGTATAGAAAATTATTTTAAATTAAATAGCACGGTGTTAGCCTCATAATTTGAACGCGGATTGTGCCGAGTTTAAATTTTTTTGAGGTGTCACATACATTTTTTTAACAAGTTCGTGTAGTGACGTTATGTAACCTGAATTAAATTAAACAATTATCAAAGAAGAGTAATAATTGGATTTGGCGGCAGGGTGTATGAACAGCCTTGCAGCACAGCTTAGAGGGTGTGTAACTACAAATAGCTAGAGGCGGGAGCAGAGCAAAGCAACACAACTATACGGCATCATCAATGGAGCAGGGATCTTCAAGAAATTCCAGGTAACGCTTTAGAATTTGTGGTTGTTTATAAACTAGGAAGGTTGTTGTAATAGGTGAGAGTGAACTATCATGGTATTCTACATTATTTGGAGTTTTGAAATTAATACGTATAACTAACTTTTATTGTGGTATTTAACTATAAAGCTAAAGGTGTATATAAAGCTGGTTAATGTTCCTCAGGAATTTAAATATTTTTTTGTTATGAGTACATGGGTTTTTGTTGTGTTTGTAATAAGAATATGCCAAGTAAAGAGCATACTTTAATCATAATTAACTGGGTTATCATGAGCTCACCATACTCCAGAGTTGCCTAATTGAAATTAATTATAAATACAGAAAGGAAGATAAGGTATTATTCAGGGCCCATTTACTCAGGTTACATTCAATGTGTTTGATTTTTCTAGTTTAAAATTCTGGATTTTACAAAATAGAATTTATTGAGGTGTAACTTGATCACTGAGATGTATATAATTTTGAAGTTTTATTTGTAAATAATGGAAAATAGATATTGTATGATTGTTGTATTATTTTGTGGTTTTATTGAGAGTGTGCGTAAACGATAGAGAATATGAGAGTAAATCTAGGTATCCAAGAGGAGGCCTAACTGAGTTAGCCGGAAGCAGTTGAAGAAAGCAATTCAACCGAGGAAGAGAGGAATCTGGGTAAGAAATAATGTTTTTTTGAAAATTTTCTCTTGTGTGCAAATTTTTAATTTGTTATAAAATTGATAACTAGAGGGGTTTGATTTTTAATCCCAGTAACACAGCAATCTTATGACGGCCCAACGTTGGGGCTCGAATGATTTTTAGCGAGTTCCAGAGATTAATCCCAGGTCCACGGCATATATCCACGGATATATATATATATATATATATATATATATATATATATATATCCTAGCATTTGAAATCGTAATCCTCTAGACCACTTTCAAATATTCTGTAATTACAAATAATTGTAGAGCAATTTCGTTAATAACGCATTTATAAAAATTAATAATGTGCTGGAGTGTATTAAAATAGTAACAAGTAAACAATTTGGGTTTAGTGAAAATATAAATACAGAGGATGCCCCATACACACTTGAAAACAAATTGAATAAAACCATTGATGCAAATTTTAAGCAAATTAGGGTTTTTTGAACTACTTAAAGCCTTTGATAGAGTATCTCATAATAAATTATTAGAAAACTATATAAATATGGCATTTAAGAAGTACCATGTCATTCACTGCAACTTTATCTCACTAATAAATGGAAATGTGTATAAATAAAGAAGATATACAGTACATCTCAAGAAATTGATTATAGCAATGTTCAAGAAATGTGTGCTGGTTCAATTTTTTTTTTTTTGAATTTGCATTAACGACATTGTAAACGTCCCAGTTATATCATGATTTTGTTTTATTTGCTTGTGGTGCAGTTATTGTTTTCGAAAGATTTGATTGGGTAAAGTTTCAAGCCAAATTAATTGCTGGCTTATCAGCATGAGTAACACATGTGCACAAAACCTACTTACAATCTACTGTAAAAAAACAAAGTTTGTTGCTTTTAGAGCCAATTCGTATGGTCGACCGGATAATATTCCAGTTCAAAAAATTCATAAACTAAATTGTATCAACATATTAAATTGCAATTGAAAAACCATTAATAGCGTGAAAAAGGTGAAGTATCTAGAATTGAACACCCATCAGCACTTGCAGTGGCATGAGGATGCAAAGTATGGTACTAATAAAGTTCAATACTATATATAGAAACCTTTTACGCGCCTAAGGGTTCTTTCTAAGAATAGCTACAGAATGCAGAATACGGCATTGTAGTTTGGGAAGTACATTTCCAACAACTATTGAGCCTCTCACAGTAGAATTAAAATTCACCCTAAATTCTATGCGGAATAAGAGAGCACATTATCTAACAAAACGACTTTTTTCAAAAATCGTAATAGAAAAATTATTACACAACCAACTATAATACTGGCCACCGCTTACAGTCATAAATAATTACAGTGAAAATAATCTGACTGTCACAACGGTTCGTATTCAAGTTTAGACCTAAGTTATATAACTGTGTTTCACACACATCAACCAATAATGTAAATCTTTGTTCCAGATAAGCAAAGCCTTATTAAAACAGTAACAATCTCTTGGTGGTAAAATACGAGACTAAACGACTTAGCTGATGCATTTGTCTTACTTTTAACTTTTTGGTGTTTTATCTGAACTACTGGGTTTGGTATTGAATTTCCATTAAAATCTAATTATTGTATAATGCGAATTTGTGTAATTACTTTCACCCTCTTTATTACCATCTGTTTGATTACTTGAAGCGCATAAAATATAGAACACATATTTTAGTGTAGTACGCCCGATGTACTTCTTGTTGTTATGTGGTGTATTAAACAGGATTCCATTATACAAGCTTTGCTTATTTAGAACGTTCTGCCTTTGATTATCAAAATGGCTATTATATGTATATAATTTATAAATAAATTTACTTACTTCTCTTACTAACTTTAGTTTACGTTGTTAAAGGTTATATTTAATTTTCAATAATTATAAATTAAGCAACTATTCGAAATATTAATGTATTGTGGAGTCGTTGATGTTATCAATCAGCTTATAATAGCGTAATACGATGAAGTTCGAGCATCTGTTGGTTGGTAATTGGGAATTAAATACAAGCCATCTGTTTAGAGAGTGTTAAGTATTGATGGGGAATTTGGATTATTCAAGTTTCATGTTTTTAAAAACCAGCCAAACTTTTGCGATTTTGAAAATTGGCGGAACTTTTGGTTTTTGGACGGGTCGAATTTTGGAAAAGAGTTTGTTTTAGGAGAAGCGTGGAGTTCAAGTATATTTGAGGGCTGTTTTAGAGCTTTGCAGATTTGGAGTTTTTTATACCTGGGTGCTATGCCCTACTTTCCATTTAGTGTTATACCCAGACTTCGTCCATTCGTCGGCGTAGTCAGTGTAAACTCTATTGACCAGTAATTAGGGAACCTACCCATCTATGTAAATCCTCCACGTCTTTGCAGAGACTGGAGACCGTTATGAAAAACCTTTTTCTGCAGCACTACATATACGCCCGCTCTTCATTGATACTTGCTATTAAGCAGAAAAAGCTCAAGTTCAACAGCAAGCTCTTGGCGTCTGCAACTATACAACGACATCATTAAATTAATTATTGTAATTCCACTTGTAACTCGATCTACATTAGAGGGTCAGATAGTTAAGCTGAACGGAACTTGTAGATGCTCGCAGCTGTTATTAAAGGGATATAATCATTTTGATAAGATGGCTTTTTCCGGTATTGTATTTTATACTATTTCTTAAATGTGTTTGTGCAACGTAAAAGGGTAAGTAATTAATAAGCAAGTTTGTGCGCACTTCAGCTGGTGATTCATAGTTAAGATATGAGCATAACTATTCTACCATTGTCTAATATGTTGATTAATATATGTATATGGCTTTCGAAGTTCTTGTTTAAGTCTTGCTACAGTACGTATGAAATTAAACAATGTAGTAAAACCATTGATGTTAATGTAATCTTACATTTACGCCACACGTAGCATTATAATTGTTTTTTTAAAAGATTAA
This sequence comes from Platerodrilus igneus, assembly GCA_036346225.1. Taxonomy (NCBI): domain Eukaryota; kingdom Metazoa; phylum Arthropoda; class Insecta; order Coleoptera; family Lycidae; genus Platerodrilus; species Platerodrilus igneus. Next base: position 656,404 of record JARFIW010001174.1, on the reverse strand, counting down.
AAAGCCGGCATTACAAATTCTTCAAAATAAGTTAACTATCTGCACCGTAAATAAACACTAATTTTGGGTTTGTCATCTATACCAAGAAATTCTATCAAGCGGTATTCTGTTATCTCATCTCGCAGAAGTGCAGTTGAACGAACAATAAAGCTGTCCCCCTTGTTAGCAATTCTTGAAAGTCGTTATATTATCTTTTTGGTTGCAAGCCGTGTTTCAGGAATATTTCACTGCTGCCATATTTAAAAAACTTTGCAGATGCTCTCGTAGAAGCACTTGGCATTTTATAATAGAAATTATGTTTGGAAACCGAAACACGTTATCTTCTATGTCTTATAAATACAGACTAAGTTTTGAACGCGGTCCGATTCCATTCAGTCCTTCTACCGTAAAGGAATGCTGTAAGTCGCGCTGCTAATTAAGATACCTTCTTGTTAAATTGTTTTACTAAGCGCTACAGTCTAGTGCAATTGTTTTATATACTATACAGTCCGCCGACAAATGCAGTGCACACTTGTAAGTCTACTACGGTGGTACCAGAGGGAGACAACTACACTTCCTAAGGTACAGTTACTCTGTTTTGTTTTTTTGTTTGATGCTGCTATGAAATATAGACTCTTCTTTTGTTGGTTGATAACCACGTAAATGCTTCAATTTTCGTACTTGTGATTATGACACAATAAAGCACAGCCTGCGTGTTAAAAATTTACTTTCTTATCTTGGTGCACAAGTGATTTTGTAATTATTTTGCAAGTCAGATTAATATAAACCGAAACTCGCGTTAGAATAACTTTTACTTGTTCCAAAACTAAAATTACAAAATGATAATGTCAACAACTTGCTCACTAAATACTAAGCTAGAGCATGATAACACTTTGTTTATTTCAGTTAGAGTTACGTTATTTCTTTTAGGAAATGCACTTCAAAGATCATGTAAAAATGCTATACATATTATGTCTAATTTTTTTCTTGTATATATTTAGGGTTGGAAACATTATGAATGTATACATGTACATGCTATTTATATTTTAATATTTTTTATCTATATTGACTTAAATGTATATTGTAACTATGTGTCATATGCGAGTTGATGTTTTGTTATTACGAAATTGGAACCTATGTTTCAGTGTTTTTTGGAAAATATAATTCTGGTTACCCTTACTTTTGCGATTCACATTTTGTTGTTAAAATAAATTTTTAGACATCTTAAGGAGGTTAACCTTATTCTGATTAAGAATGAATGTTCCTTTATTACACCCGAGCTGCACTATTTGGGTTACGTTGTTAATAGATATGGTATTTTTATATATCGCTCAAATGTTGAAACCACTGTTAATGTTCAAAGACCAACAACGGTAACGGAGGCCCGCCTCGTGTATTGAGTATAATTGGGTGGTATGCTAGATTTGTGGATAACTATACAAAAACCATTACCCTATTAAAAAAGTTATTGAGAAAACAAAAGTTTTTATGGGAAGTTGAATGTAGTTAATCATTTCAGAAAAATGAGGATGCACTAATATCGACTTCAATACTTAGTATTCCAAATCTCGAAATTTTATTTTATTTGGAAACCAATGTATCCCGCATAGATTTACGTGCTACTTTAACACAACGTTATAACGAGAGAAAACACATGATGTGTTATATATGTAGACCCCTAAATAGTGTAGAAAAGAGTTATTCAGGGGTTCAATTAGAATGCATGGCTGTATTATGGGCGGCGAAGTGTTATCTCGATGGTTATAAGTTTTATGTAATCGCGGATTGCGACTCGCCTTGTCGCTATAAAATTTAAAAGGCCCTCAAAGCGATTGTAACAATTTGACTATCAGGTCATTTATAAGAAAGCAACGGATACGAGTTGCCTAAAACTTTATCCAAATAACCTGTTTTTGGACAGAGAATCGATATCAAATGGCTTACAAAACCTAAATCTCACAGTATCCACTTTTGTTCAGCTACCGATCAGTGGCATTTGAAACTGCTTAAAAAGAAACCGTTAGAATGTAGAAAATGGTAATCGTTTATATAAATGTGTACGGGTGGATTGTTCAGATTTAAGGAAACAACAGTATTGTTGAAAGTTAATCATTCTAAAAATTTTAGAAGAAATTTGTATAAAGATGGCATGAGTCATATATCATGATGCATTTAGGTATTAATAAAACTTTTAATTGATTCGCCAACCTTTTAATGACCTAGGCTAAAACAATAGGTATCTAAATTTATATCACAATGGCATACTTGTTTAAGGACCAAACCTGAAAAAAAATTTGCCAGTTTTATGGGTAAACGCTTAGCAGTTTCTACACTTTGGGTAACCATATGTACAGATTCCTGTATTCGTTTTCCTAAAAGTTCCTCAGGCCAGAAATGTATTCTTATGGTTACGATCGTTGACACTTTCACTAAAGTTTCGTTAATATACGTTCTAGAAACTGTTACCGCACAAGCAGTTACCAAGTTGGTAAAGATTTATCTATTTGTGTTGTTTGCAGTTCCTGCTACTGTAATGTGTGACAATGGTGTAAAGATTAAAAGTAAATAGTTTCAAAATTCATGTAATAGATTTGGTGTGCATATTACTTTTAATTCTGTATGTTCAAATCAATGTAATCTCACTGAAAGAGTCATAAAGCAATAAAACTATGATATTGGCGTATGTTTAGGATATTCTCATCAATAAAATGATCATGTAACTAAATTAGGGAGTGCTATTCGCAGTGCTAAACATTAAGTAACAAATCAATTTCCCTATTTTAAAAATTCTTGTAATAAAGTTACACTTCATTCCTATGCGCATAAATATCAAATTTTTAAGTTGCTTTCCATTGATAAAAAACATTGCTACATTTTTTGAAGAACACTACAACAGTTTTTAAAAACTGAGACAATGGGTTCGGAATAAGCTTATGGCAACGCAGTTTACGATATTGACGTACGGTATATAATCAAAGTAAGTTTCTGAAGAAAAAATTATGTATTACCAAATAAGGTTAATTTTGCGGCAGTAAAGTTAGGCTTCGCCGTGAATCAATATAGTAAGCGTAAGACTACGGATCCCAAGGTCCTGGGTTCAAATCCCGACACGGCCGACGGCTTGAAATATGACAGTTGAGTATTTTTCACAAAAATAACGCCCTCGTTCGGATGAGAGGTTAAATGGAAGTTCCGTGTGTGAGTTTTGTCACGCACGTTAAAGATCCCTACCTTGCCTAGAACGGCAAGGGTTTGGCAAAACTCTAAATTTCCAGGCAACAAAAAACTCGCCTTCTGGCCAATGTAGTACCTTCTGGTGGTGCATTCGAAATATAAATATAAATATAAATGCACGGCAGTAAAGTTAGCGGGTGCGCTTATTGATCGCTGTAGAGTACTGAATAGAATTGGCACCACCAGATATGAGATAGAAAAAGAAGGTTTATATATATATTGCTGTGATAAGGGGTTGTTTAAGGGTGTATTTTATGGCAATGGTCGTTTAGAAATCATAAATTACGATAGGAAGCAGAAAACTGCATTTATTTAGGAGAAAGTTAAGTAATTTGTATATTATGTGAATAATAAGCATTTAACACCCTGTAAATAAAGCATAAGTAGTTTTAAGCGACGCAAATGAACACATCTTATAACAATAGGACGCATATTAAACATAGAAATAGGTAATGCGTACATTAGGTGAATAACAAAGATTTAACACCCGGTATGTAGAGCTTTGGTAATTTTAAGTAATGCAAACAACGATATTTTTCAGTATAGAAGCACGCGTATTTAGAAGTAAGCATAGTTCATGTAATTAAACACGCATACAAAAGAATTTTAATTAGTTATGATATAATACGGAGATAAGAGATAAAACTTAAAGAAGCTTTGTGTGAGTGCGTAGAAACAATTAACATCTTTGATAAGAAAATGTAATTAAAGATGCATAAATAAATAAAGATATATGAAAATCGAAATTAAAATTACATCAGGTATAATAATAATATGGAAAAGCGATTATTTACTCAAAACCCCGTACGGTCTGATAACGAGGTATCTATAAGCAAACGACCATTACATGGGAAAAGAATATGTTACATCAGAAAACCACTTAAAGTGTGAGAAATATAAAGACCTTATTGGTTAAGATTAGCGACGGACTTGTAAGCCAAACCCACATCCAAGTGGGATCAGCCTATATATTAATAGCGAGCAATGATAACAGAGCTCAGTTTTAACTCAAGAAGGTCAAGCTACGGTACTCTGAATTGAAAAGTCACGCGTAATAATATTTTAATAGTGAAATTGTTTAGTGACAGATAAGTGATACAAATATGAAGAATTTTTTTGCCGATTAACGTAAGTAGAATTTGGAGAATTTATTTAAACTAATTAGATAATAATAGGGCTTTAAGTGGTTAGATAAAATTCCAAATGGGTGTATAATAAATTTGAGGGTGATGACCATAATTCGAGGTGTAATAATATAACAATTCAAGTCTGGCAACAATAATTTGAGGCTGATGACAATAACTCGAGAAAGGTGTAATAATATAATAAACCCGAGTGTATGGATAATCTTAGTTGGTTGATAATATTTCAAATGTGTTGATGACAATAATTCTGAATTGATGTTGGTTGATAATGGATGGTATAATAATGCATGGAAGATTCTAATTGAGGCGTCGACGAGTTTGGTATAATTTTGAATTGCAAGAATCAATAAAGAAGCACGAAGTAAGCAGAGCAGGTGAGATCTTATTAGTTTTAAGACATTTTTTCTATTTGAATTTGAATATTGAATTTGCTTAATTAATATAAAAGTGTAACAGGGTCAGCAACAAACTTGGCATACGTTAAAAGTACGTAAGATTATAAAGGGGTTAAGACCACGTTCCAGGCTTCTTTGATAAAAAGAATAGTTTTTGGTGACTTTAGATTGATTGCAAAGCAGATAAATTTTGAGATAAATAAGACTTATGATATTGATTGATCGAAAAGTGTATTTTAATAATTTTCAAAACCTGTACATAATATTTCTTTTCATTATATGGAACTAATTAACTTTATTTTATAATTCAAACAAAGAGGTAATCATAAAGGAGTAAAAAAGAGAAAAATTGATCATCGTAACGTTGTGCACTCTGTGTAGAATAATAAAAGCTAGCCGTGGCAGAATAATAAGTAAAATTAGTGGGAGTGAAATTTGATTAGGAAAACACAGAAAGGTGGAGTTAAGTAAGAAAACGCCATTGATACCGAATACGGCTTTATCATATCAATCTATATATATATATATATATATATATATATATATATATATATATATTATAATGTCTAAGGAGATACTAAGAGTTATAAGGGTTGTTTAGTACAAGGTAGTATATGCCAAACAAAAATAATCCACATATTTGATCACATAAACTTAAAAATGTATGTTTGCCGTATTTTATGTATACTAAAATACCATTCAAATATAGTAGTTGAAATTAAGTGCCAAAAGGTAATTTTAAAATGACTAAGTGGCGTAGTAAGATGTGCAGTGCTCAAGGGTTTATACCGAGTTTGAATTTTAAAAGGCCTTTGAAAGTACATTTGCCGTCCAAAAGCCGGATGCGTCTGTGAATGTTTACTATCAACATGCATCCAGGGTCAAGTGTAAATTATTTTGGTTTCATTTTATGTAGAATCAACTTTTGGACAATATTTGTAAACTCAAAATTATTAGTTATAACAACGTCAAATGTGATTGGTGGAATGTAAAGATTTAGGACATATATTAGAATTTAATGTGATTATGAAATTGTATAAAGGACACGAACTTTGGTATGTGCGACACGAACGTAGTTATTTGTTATGAACTTTAAGATGTAGAAAGCTAGAGGAGAGTTAACATGGTCGCCTTAGAGAGTAAACAAGAGGGATTATTTTCGAACCAATTTTGTAAAAAGACGTGTTTTCATAACTGTGCTAATTTGTATCCAGATATTTAAAAAGAAAATAAAAGTAGTTGTTTTAAAAGGAGTTTCAATTGAATAAGGTGGTAAAGAAACAAGCATCGGAAGTATAAAGTGAATAGTAGTGATTGTGCGACTGTAAATTATTGGATTTGGAGAGTGGTTTAAAGGTAGCAGGTCATCGAGAGTGGTTATATAGATTTGAAGGGATATTGGAGAGCGGTTTAAAAGGTAGCAGGACATCGGGACTGGATATACATAGAAAGAAGTTGGATATTGGAGAGCGGTTTAAAAGGTAGCAGGACATCGGGAGTGGATATACATAGAAAGAAGTTGGATATTGGAGAGCGGTTTAAAAGGTAGCAGGACATCGGGGTGGATATACATAGAAAGAAGTTGGATAGGAGCATTGAGAAAAAGAAATAGGAACGAGTAGATTGGGATCAGATACGGAGAAGCGGACGGATTTATAGAGAAACAAGGATTCGAAGCGGAGATTAGCACAAGGGAAGTTGTAGCACTGGTTTTCTAAATTCTAAATTTGGGTTAATCATTTCAGGTATTGGGGAGCAGTTAAAATTCAAGGACACCTGGAAGCGACACGAAAATTCAAGGACATCAGTGTGAAGACGCATACGGCGATAAGGATTTTGAGCCAGCAGTCAGAAGGGCATCAACGGGGTATAGACCAGGTGAGTGTTGAAATATATCTTTAATACGTCACTTATAGACATACAATTTTGGTAGTAATTTAATTTGGCACAAAGCAACTTTGATCTTATTAGAAATTTTGGCATATACAAAAGTAGAGTATCAATTTTAGTAGTAAAACAAAAGAGTGCACTTTGGTTGGACTTAGCACATCTACTTATAACGGAACCCACTATAAGTAGTTGAACACCCTGAGATTAAGAGCTTAAATAGTCGAGGCATTGCAATAAATAGGTAATAAAAGAACCAACCAAACGGTGCAAGTACGGGGCGTGCATTAGGTGTGCACATTTTAAAAATTTATAAAATAAAGAGTGAGTAACTGACAAGTAGCGAGATTTAATAATAGTAAAAGGGAAAGTAGGACATAGAATATAGGTGAAACCCAACCAGGGGCTGTAGAATATATGTGGCAAACCCAACGTGGGGCTGAAAAAAGGCTAGACTGAGTTGAAATTAGACAGAAATAGTAGTAGGATACAGGATCCAGAGATTAGGTGGGGCCCGCAGTTTTTTCTTTATTTTCAGGCATACGAGTTCAAAGACAGGCTGCAGAGATGACGGACCCAGCAATGAAACGGATTACGAGATCGGGACTGATATACGGAATTGAAGCAGAAATCACGACACTAAACGATGAAATTAGGACACAGGACATAGAATTAGACGCAGGAGGAGACATCCAGGAGACGGAGGCAAGGCAGACTGACCCGGAGGCGACAGACATGGACACGGACCAGGTGACGGCACCGGAGGTTAGGGTGGCAGAAACCACTGGAAGCTTAGATCTTATACAAATCCTGATGAGTCTAAAGACGATTTTAAAACTTCACGCACTGAACAAAAGAGGCAAATACGCATCTAACTAATAAAATAACGACTTTACAAACGACTTTAACAAACCGAATTGAAGATTCACACATCGAACTGAGAAACGAGTTTAGGACGGCACACGCGGAACTGACGGCCAAACTGAATAATACACAGGACTATCTACTCACGCAAATACAAAACGTAAAGGACGACATAAGGACTGAGGTACACGAAAAGATTGACAGAATAGATGACAAAATAGAAAACACGCGGGTACAGATTCAGGAGACTTGAACGCGACAAAACGGACCTACGGACCGAAATCAAGACACGCGTAGAGACAGTCGAGGAGACAATGGTCAGTGGTTTTACGACTTTAAATTTAGAAATTCAAACATGCGACAAAAGACATTTGACAAACTACAGAAATTTAGGACAAACCTTAGAGACGATACAGAACGAAAATTTGAACACTAAGACACAACTGGACGACAAAGTCACTGTAGTAGAAAACCGGGTAGGACATGACGTAAGACAAATACATGAAAAATTGGACGACCTAGAACGACGGCGCGTTGGACTGGACTACGGACCGCACATCAAATTGAACCGGGACGCGCTACCTAAATTTGAAGGACGGAAGACAGAACAGCCGATGGGATTTCTAGACAGACTGGACGAGATCGTCGTATCGGAAAATGAAAGGACTAAGTTACAGATAGTAGGGGCGACATTGATAGGGAACGCGGAAAAGTGGCACAACATCATACGCCGACAGTACGACACATACGCGGAATTTCGACGACTATTTATGGAACAGTTCTGGAGCAACACGCACCAGACGGACATACGTACAAATTTGATTACGGGACACTACAGTCGGACACACGGGACTCGCGAAGAATACGCAATCGACAAATTCAACCAGGCACAGCACTTGACACCAAAGTTGGGCGAGGACGACATTGTACTACTACTTGCGGGCCACATGGAGCCGGAAGTGACAAAGATGGTTGTGGTCCAAAATGTTAAAACACTGCGGGAATTTTAGGCGTCATGAGAAACTTCGATTTGGCAACGGCACTGGAGGCAAAAACACGGACTAGTTATTGGGATCAAAACCGGGGTTATAGGGATGACAACCGACGACATATGTACCACGAACAGCGACCCAACCATAGACAGGACAATTTCCATCACGAACATCGACCCAGCTACCGACAGGACTATTTTAACCACGGACACCGAAATCACTGGGGACACGACGGAAACAGGAGACCATACTACAATAGGGAACACCGGGAGAACGACTTACAAAGACAAAACAGGTACCAGCGCGACGACAACGCGGATGACGGTCGAAATACAGGGGGCGGTACGCAGAACGGATACAGCCGGATGGACAGGGACGCGAACGTCCACCACATAACGACCAGCGCAAGGACTCAGGACACGGATCAAATTGAAGTGGTGCAGATACACGAGGCACCCTCAGAAAAAAAACGCAAAATTTTGGAAGAACGAATGTATAGGATTAAAGGTCGACGTGGTTTATAGTTTAAAAGACTTATTGTTAAATAATTATAATTTGAATAAAAGAACCTTTTGTTCATTAATATTAGTTTAAGTGAGTGTTTATATGTTGCTTTAGTTGATAGTGGTTCACAGTTGTCGCTGGTAGATGAGAGGGTGGTGATAAAACATGCTGATTTTTAAAAGAAAGAATAGAAGCGATTGATGGGGTTAATTTATGGTCGGCAATGAATAAAAAGTTAACTACGATTTATAGGATCATCCGTGTACCGATATTTGTAGGGATAAAAATGCAGGAGAGGCAGAATTTTTAATTACAAAGGGGTTGCATATAGATTTTATATTAGGAATGGATTTTATAGAGGATTTTGGATTGAATATAGATGGTAAGGATAGGTCGATTCGAATTTTGATAAAGATAAGTTATGGATGGTGTCTACGGTTAGTGAGGAATATAGGAATGGAAATAATATAGATAAGTCGGGATTAGGAATGGATAGGACAAGTGATTATAGACAGGTTAAAGTACGATTATGTAATATGTTTGTGAGATTAATTAAGGATGATCAGATTGGAAAAGTGAGTATTGAGATAAAGGCGAAGCTAGAAGAATTATTTAATAAATATGTAGGGTTATTTAATGAAGAGCCAAGATTGGCGAGGCGATATATGCATAAGTTAGAGGTCACGGAAGACAACGGGTTTAATACAAAGGTGTATCCAATTCCGTTTGCTATTAGAAATAGGGTTAAAGCCGAGATTAACAAGATGTTACGAGATGGAATAATAGAACCAGCGAAAACTCAATATGTGAACCCGGTAGTTATTGTTCCTAAACCCAATAAAAGGGATATAAGGATTTGTTTGGATGCGAGGAAGTTGAATTCGATTACGAAACCGCAGTATGAACAACCGCAGGGGTTGGATAATTTGTTGTACAAAGTGTACGAGATGAAGTTTTCAGTAAATTAGATTTAAAAATTCATTTTGGTTAATTCCGTTGCATGAAGACAGTAAGAAGTTTACAGGGTTTAGTATTGAAGGAGAGATTTACATGTTTTCTGTAGTTCCGTTTGGGTTAAGTAGTTCTTCCGCAGCACTTGTAAGGGCCATGCAGAAGCTGTTTAATGAGTATGAATGTTTCTGTTCGCACTATGTGGATGATTTGTTGATTTTTTCAAGGAACGAACAAGAACACCTGGAGCATTTAGAAAAGGTGATCCAGAGGCTGGACGAAGGGGGTTTGAAGTTGAACGTGGAGAAATGCGAGTTGTTCAAGAACAAAGTTACATATTTAGGGTTTGAAATCAGTGAGAATGGGATGAAAATTTGTAATAAAAGGTTGGACGAGTTGAAAAATATTGCTCAACCAAAGAATGTGAAAGGATTGCGAGGATTTTTAGGGGTTCTAAATTATTATAAACGATTTATACCGCGATATTCTGAGTTGTGTGTGCCGTTGGTGAGTTTATTGAAGAAAAATGAAAGATGGAAATGGACTGCTGATCGAGAGAAGGCGTTCCAGGATTTAAAAAGTGCATTTTATAAAGAGTTGTCATTAAAATATCCAAATTTCAAAGACGAATTTATTTTAAGAACGGATGCGTCGAAATATGCGATAGGGGCTGAGTTGGTGCAGATCCAGGACGGAGCTGATGTACCAATTGTATTTATTTCGAGGGTATTAAAAGACTGCGAAACCAGATATGCAACGGCAGAGAAGGAAATGTTGGCTATAGTATATGCAGTGAAAAAGTTGCGTTTTTATCTGCTAGGTAACAAATTTTTAATAGAATCCGACAACACGGTGGTAACATTTATGAAGAAAAAGGAGTTTCTAAACAACAGGTTGTACAGATGGGCGTTAGTATTACAGGAATACGATTTTGAAATCAAGCACAAACCAGGCAAGGAGAATGTGACGGCGGATTTTCTAAGCAGACCGCAAGTGGAAGAGAATAAAGACGTGAAGGATTGTTTAGTTGCTTTGCAGGAGTTCAGGGATGTTGGTCGGTGGACAAACGCCAAGCTTATGGAAACGCAAAGGCACAGTGAGGTGAGCTCGATCCGCGAGAGATTAACAAGCGAAAATGTGGAGGAGTACCGTGGATTTACCATCGTAGGGCAGTTCGTAGTAAAAAGGATAGGTGAGGCAGAGCTGGTAGTGGTATCCAGAGACGCGGCTGTGGAAATTATAGATGAAATTCATTTAAATTTTGGACATATAGGTATAAGAAAAACATTTTTGGTATTCAGGGAGCCGTTTTATGCACGGAACAATATCACAGTGGTTAAAGAAAGGATTAATCGTTGCAAAATTTGTATCTTAGGGAAAGACAAGAACGTGGTGTTGCAGAACGTACCGATGAGTGTGAGCGTGAGCGGACCATTGGAATTGGTAGCTATTGATTACTTAAGCAACCTGATTACGAGTGAACAGGGGTATCGGCACATATTAGTAATGGTGGACGTTTTTTCAAAATTTGTTAAATTATTTCCGGCAAGGCGAAGCAACACGGTGCATGCTTTACAGTCGATTAAAGAATTTGGAAGCCAGGTAGGGAGAATGGAAAGGATTTTGGTAGACAACGCAACTTATTTTAACAACCAAAGATTTAGGAACGGGTTAAATCGAGCGCACATTAAGGTGTCATTTAGCAGTATACGGCATCCGAAAGCAAATCCATGCGAACGATATATACGGGAGGTAATAAAATATCTACGGTTAGCAACGCAAGAGCACCATAATAGATGGGTTAGATATCTGCCGCAGATTGAAAATTTCATGAATTGTGTACCGAGTTCAGTTACAAAAACGTGTCCGATAACATTGATTCGGAGGATTATACCAGCTAGGCCATGGAGGGAAGAAGTCGAGGTCCAAGACATCACAGAGTTGTTGGGTAGTGTTAGACGTAGGATCGAAAGGATGCAGCGTAGGGATATCGAGCGAAGGTGTAGCAGGATAAAAAAAAGACAACTTTTGAAATAGGAGATATGGTGGTTGTGAAAAGGTTAAGAGTTTCGAACCGCGACAGGAACATTTGCGCGAAGTTGTTGTCTCCTTATGAAGGGCCGTACAAGATTACGCGTATTTTTGCGGAAGGAAATACATTTGAATTAGCTACTATGACAGGGGAATATCGTGGGCGTTTTCACTTGGAAAATCTATACCCATATAAGGTTGTACAGGAAGAGGGTTTAGTAGAATAGTTGTTATATAGTTCATGCGACGGAAAGTTTAGTTTTGTTTTAGTTTATAAGGTAGGTTAGTATGTAGCATAGTTAGACAGACATGTTGAGAATTAAAAATAGGGGTTGAATAATTAAAATATGTAGGAATCCGAAAAGGGGTTTGTGTAGAAAGGTAAGAGGGGGTTTGATTTTAAATAAAATTAGAAATTATGCACACCAGGAAAGAGTAAAGCCGACGCAATTTCCAATTTCATTCAAAATCAGTGGGGCCAATATAATGTCTAAGGGAGCTACTAAGAGTTATAAGGGTTGTTTAGTACAAGGTAGTATATGCCAAACAAAAATAATCCACATATTTGATCACATAAACTTAAAAATGTATGTTTGCCGTATTTTATGTATACTAAAATACCATTCAAATATAGTAGTTGAAATTAAGTGCCAAAAGGTAATTTTAAAATGACTAAGTGGCGTAGTAAGATGTGCAGTGCTCAAGGGTTTATACCGAGTTTGAATTTTAAAAGGCCTTTGAAAGTACATTTGCCGTCCAAAAGCCGGATGCGTCTGTGAATGTTTACTATCAACATGCATCCAGGGTCAAGTGTAAATTATTTTGGTTTCATTTTATGTAGAATCAACTTTTGGACAATATTTGTAAACTCAAAATTATTAGTTATAACAACGTTAAATGTGATTGGTGGAATGTAAAGATTTAGGACATATATTAGAATTTAATGTGATTATGAAATTGTATAAAGGACACGAACTTTGGTATGTGCGACACGAACGTAGTTATTTGTTATGAACTTTAAGATGTAGAAAGCTAGAAGAGAGTTAACATGGTCGCCTTAGAGAGTAAACAAGAAAGATTATTTTCGAACCAATTTTGTAAAAAGACGTGTTTTTATAACTGTGCTAATTTGTATCCAGATATTTAAAAAGAAAATAAAAGTAGTTGTTTTAAAAGGAGTTTCAATTGAATAAGGTGGTAAAGAAACAAGCATCGGAAGTATAAAGTGAATAGTAGTGATTCTGCGACGGTAAATTATTGGATTTGGAGAGTGGTTTAAAGGTAGCAGGTCATCGAGAGTGGTTATATAGATTTGAAGGGATATTGGAGAGCGGTTTAAAAGGTAGCAGGACATCGGGAGTGGATATACATAGAAAGAAGTTGGATATTGGAGAGCGGTTTAAAAGGTAGCAGGACATCGGGAGTGGATATACATAGAAAGAAGTTGGATATTGGAGAGCGGTTTAAAAGGTAGCAGGACATCGGGAGTGGATATACATAGAAAGAAGTTGGATAGGAGCATTGAGAAAAAAGAAATAGGAACGAGTAGATTGGGATCAGATACGGAGAAGCGGACGGATTTATGGAGAAAACAAGGATTCGAAGCGGAGATTAGCACAAGGGAAGTTGTAGCACTGGTTTTTCTAAATTCTAAATTTGGGTTAATCATTTCAGGTATTGGGGAGCAGTTAAAATTCAAGGACACCTGGAAGCGACACGAAAATTCAAGGACATCAGTGTGAAGACGCATACGGCGATAAGGATTTTGAGCCAGCAGTCAGAAAGGCATCAACGGAGTATAGACCAGGTGAGTGTTGAAATATATCTTTAATACGTCACTTATAGACATACAATTTTGGTAGTAATTTAATTTGGCACAAAGCAACTTTGATCTTATTAGAAATTTTGGCATATACAAAAGTAGAGTATCAATTTTAGTAGTAAAACAAAAAAGTGCACTTTGGTTGGACTTAGCACATCTACTTATAACGGAACCCACTATAAGTAGTTGAACACCCTGAGATTAAGAGCTTAAATAGTCGAGGCATTGCAATAAATAGGTAATAAAAGAACCAACCAAACGGTGCGAGTACGGGGCGTGCATTAGGTGTGCACATTTTAAAAATTTATAAAATAAAGAGTGAGTAACTGACAAGTAGCGAGATTTAATAATAGTAAAAGGGAAAGTAGGACATAGAATATAGGTGAAACCCAACCAGGGGCTGTATAATATAATATATATATATATTGTCGTGGAATTATAGGTTAAGAAGGGTATATACGTGCAGATAATAAAATTTTAACAACTGTGTATATAGGAAATAGAAACAATTTATTTACGCGCCAAATCAATCAGTTTAGATAGCAAAAACGGACGGTTATTAAGATATTTCTGTATTTCTAAATCAGAAGGTTAAAATGGCATAACGGATAGAAGCTTTAGGGTAAATGAAAACTCAAGGATATGCATAATTAGTTGTGATAGTTTAAATCAAGCGCATGAGATAGGTAGCGGAGCTTTTAAGTAGAGAAAATCAATAATTTAAACGCAAATTTCCTTTTAAATAAACGAATCGTTGGTTATACAAATCCTAAGAAGTGGTAAAACTCGGAATTATTATTTTAAACGGATAGTTTATTTCAAAGAAACACCTGTTAGTTAAATGTCAAGTTCAGGAAACTTAAACGAACGTTGGCACTAAATTCTATAGAATTGTTTGTAACGGTCGGTCCGACCAGCTGCTAATATAACAAGTGCTTTGAAGACTAAGTGAAATGAAAGATCTATAATGTAAAATAGACAAAAACACGTATAATAAAACGTTGGTTACAACACGTCTAAAATACACGGGCCAACAACAATATCAATTTTCTGTAGCTTGAGAGGGCTTCGGAAAGAGACCATAAATATGGGTGAAACGGAGAAACGTAGCTAGGGGTTGAACGTTAAAAACGGCGGAAAGCAATATCATTGGTCGAAGGCTAGCAGCTTTGAGAAGCTCTCGTCCGTTGATGTTATTGAACGAGTTTCGTTGTAACAGCACGGTAAACTCGGAAAATTTTAGACGTTTCGATTAAAATTTGGGGAATTGGTTTTTAAAATAAGCTTCTTGATGAAAGAGGTTCTGTGAGGGGTCTACGAAAGCGTATAAATACACCGGGAGAAATTATTAAAGCTCTCTTGCTTTTAGATCTTATATCGCTCTTAGATGGCTTACGAAATTGCTATTATGTGCTCATTTATTTGTTGATGTAGCATACCACATCCTACTTTAAAGTGTGTAAAGCTGTTAGTAACGTACCGGAATGTATTAAAAGTGATTTGCACAAGTGAGTGCTAGCGTTACAAAAGGTGCAGTTACTACAAGATAATCTAATGATAGGATGGTACTTGGTTAAGCCAATCGAAAAGCTTAACTAGTATGCGTGAAGTGTAGTGGTATAGAAGGTTAAGTTTGGTCAAGACAATTATCCGGGTAACTTTATTAAAGGATGGTTGCAGAGATTTGGATAGTGAGTGGGGTTCAGTTGGATCCAGGCACAATCACGAAATATATGGACACAACGACGAGGGTTTTTGTTACACATGTTCAGAGGAAACAATGGACGAAGCTTACCCCAGGTAAAGAAAATTAATTTCTTGCTTTCTGCTTAAACATTTGTGCTGATATTTTTGTGTTTGAGTGTTTTGACTTTTTGGGGGTGTATTTTATTACCATAAAAACTCATTTAAAAGGGGATATGTACAGGACAATTAATATTGATTATTTAAAAACGTTTATTGATGAAATAAAAATGTTTTTGTAAGGAATAAACAAGCCTTTAGCTTTATTTTAAATAAAAATGCGAGGTTTAAAAGCATTTAGAGTAACTGGGTTATATTGAGCCCAAAATAGACCAGAATAAAATCAATCTGGGGTTGCACGACGGGCCCATCTACTCGTCTAAAATAAAATTGTTAAAATATATGAAAAATCATAAAATTTTAAACGACTTAAAGGTTGAAATGGTAACAGTTTTATCAAACTGTATGTACCAATGAGTAAATATTTTCTTAATAATGGTAACTTGTTAATATGTGTAAATAAAAAGGTTGTATGTGTTGTTGCATTATTTGGGTGGTAATTTCATTTGGCTGTGTTTGTGAGAAAGAAATGTACTTAGGATGGTAGGTATCCAAGAAGAAGAAGAACGCAAAGCTAGCCAGGGTGTGCAGAAATCAGGAGGGGTTCCAAAGGTAGTGTAAGAAATTTTTTTATTTTATTTTCAGAAAATTTTATGACGGTCCAACGAAGCCGATCTTGAATTGTTAGAGAGGAATTCCACTGCAATTTTATGGCGACCCGAACGTGAGGGCGTGATTCCCAGATAAAATTCGAAAATTTTACTCCAGGAAATTGGCAAGCTGAAAGAGAGTGTGTGTGTGTAGTATAAATTTGTAAATATTTTTGAGGGTGTGAGGAAGTGATTTAAACGTATGCAGAGAAAGGAGTGGTTAAGAAGCCAAGGAGTTGAAATTGGAAGTGACGATAGTGCGCTATTTGAGAGATCAGGAAGAATAGAGGAAGCAGGAGGTAGTAGGGACCAATCAAAGACAGAATCCGGAGACCAAGGAAATGAGATGATCATAAGAATGTTAGAGAGAGTGAGTGCAGAATCAAACAGGAAATTTGAACAGATGAGTGCCAAATCGAACCGGAAATTAGAGCAGATGAGTGATGAATCAAATCGGAAGTTTGAGCAAATTAGCCAGAAAATCGATAATTCGACGAAAGAATTTTCTGAGTTCAAAAATAGGTTAACTGTAAAAATGGGGGAAGTAGAAAATAGGGTGGATAAAAATGAACGTGATATAAGAGGTTTGAGTCAGGAGATGGGACAATTAAGGACTGAGGTTAGAATCTTCTGTGAAGATGAGATCAATGTAAAAATGACTAGGAAGGGTTGAAAGAGAGGTGAGCTGAATTAAACAGAATATGTCGACTTTGATGGGGTATGGTCCCAGATTTGTAACAGGGAATATATCACTGGACCAGAAAATGAAATTTTATGGGGATACTAGAGTGAACCCTCAAATTTTTATAAATAATATTAGAGGCTTAGTGGGTAATTTATTTGATGAACAGGCAAAACTAAATATTGTAAAGGCATTATTGAAAGACCATGCTGAGGCCCGGTATAATCTTATAGGGCAGGAGATAGAAACTTACAGTGAATTTGAGGACAGATTTTTGAAACACTACTGGAGCGACCACAGACGAGACAAAGTGCGTGATAATTTAATAACTGATAAATATAAGGGTGAATTTGCAGGAAGTAGGAAACAGTATGCTATACGAAAGTATAGCATAGCTAAACAACTAAACCCACCGTTAACAGACAGACAGATTATAAAATATCTTTCACGACATTTTGAGGTTGAGGTTCGGCAACACGTGGCGTTGCAGAACATCATAGATAGGTAAATGTTTTTAGAGTACCTGCAAAGGTATGACGACGTAAGTAGTGAACGACCTCGTGAAACTAGGGAACGACAAGTAAACGCGGTTAGGTTTGACAATAGAAGGGACAACTATCAAAGACGGGGGACAAATTTTAATTTTAACAACCGACAGAACTGGGAACCACGACGAACATTCTTTCGAATTAATAGCGTAGGTAGCCACAGCGGGACCCAAAAAGCACCGAAGAGGCCACATGAAAGGATACGGCCAAGACAAGAACAGCGCCTAAAACACCGGACAGTTTTGAAGGAACGTGATCAAGACCAAAGATTAAATGAATCGAAAAAAAATTTTTCAATTAAATTTTAAAAATTGCTTGACAGATAGATTAAGAAATGAAATAAAAAGCATCAAAAGATACTGACAAAAACTTTAGGAAAGTTTTTAAGAGATTGTCGACACGATAATGCGATAATTTAGGTGGGCATATGAATGAAATGTGTCCGAGGAAGTAGGTGGCAGGGTAGATATGAAGAACCAGTAATGAGAACAGCACATAAAAAGAAAAAGGGCAGACTTCATTAAGGTTATAAGGATATGATTATTTAAGTGATTGTTTGGCAAGAAGACAAAAATTTCAGAAAAAATAGCTTGTTCACAAGAATAAAGATGGTAAATTGCGTAGAATTAACAAAACTATTTATAAAGGAAAAAGGAACAGGTATTTATACAAGTAAAATTTAAAACTAAAAGAATTTGTGAATAATTGATAAGGAAGAAGTTGAGTAAGAAAAGGTGGATAAAATCAGGACGAAAAGAAATAAAGAAAAGATATATTAAGTATTGCAAAAAGAATCTATAAGGTTGGATGTTAAAAGTTTGTAAAAAATTTAAGAAAAATAAATTATTAGCCAAAGTTAGAAACGTGTTATTGTTTAAGAGTAATCAGAGAGTTAGGAAGAACTAGTAGATTGTTAACAGAGGTGTAGTTAGATAATCAATTAAGTTCTTTAAAAGAAAGTATATATCAGATGAAACGAATTTTTAAGAATTATTAAAACTAAATGGATAAAAGTGAAAAGGTGTGTGACATGAATTATACCAATAAAAGAAGTCACCTGGATGGCGCGAATAAAAAGCGTTTTGCTGTAGTGAAAAGTGTAGTTGTTTTGAAAGTAGATTTAGGTTCAGTAAGCTGTGAACAGGAATTCATAATTGTACCTAGATTGAAATTTTAAGGGATATTAGGGGTCGATTGTATGATAAAGTTAGAGTAAATATAGATATGTAGAAAAAGATAGTTAGGATTAGAGATAGGATATTGCCCTGGAAGGCAAGTTATGAGGTCACAGAGGATGACATGGGGTTATGTATTAATGTTATAGAGGTAGATGAAGAAGAGGTGAAAGAGATCGACACAGTTAAATATTCTGAAGGAAAGTCAGAAGAGGTACAATCAGTAGTAAACAAAGAGTCTGAACTAGTAGGGGTAGATGTCAAGCGCAGCATTATGTTACACACAAGATTTGAAATGGTTTGCATAAAGGAGATAAGTGGCAATGATAATTTTGATAAGTTGGATTTAGGAGATTTTTATGGGATGACTATAGTACATAAAGAGTCTAGAAGAGATGAATAATTTTCTATAGAAGGAGAAAATGAAAATGTTAAGGTAGTATCGTTTGGTTTGTCCGCAGCAAAGGAAATAAAAGTGAATGGGATACAGACAAGTATATTGTCGACATAGGAAGAATCTAGTTAAGAATCAGAATAGAAAGAATAGCTTGATTTTATGTGAAACGAATAGGGATAATAAGTATAGAAATAGGAGGAAAGTACAGAGGATGAAGTTTATTAAGATATGTATGAAGATAGACATAAAGGATTAAGAAAAGAGTTAGATTTAAATAAAGAGACGTGTTAATAGATGAAATGTAGAGATAGGTTAGAAGTTAGAGTTAGACTTAAATAGATATGGATAGAGATAGGTGTATATAGAGAGGTAGTATTAGAAATAGGATAAATAAAGGGAGATAGTTAGAGGTAGATGTAGGTAATTGTAAATATAAATAGTTGTACATAAGTAGTGGGAACGGAAATAAATAGAAATAAAGGAAGATAGGTATGAGAAATAGAAGCGAGTTACCATAAAGAGATAATTTGCTTCGACTAAAAGTAAAGGTGAATAATTCTGTGAATTGAAATAGAGGATTATGTCGTGGAATTATAGGTTAAGAAGGCTATATAGGTGTAGATAATAAAATTTTAACAACTGTGTATATATGAAATAGAAACAATTTATTTACGCCCTAAATCAATCAGTTTAGATAGTGAAAACGGTCGGTTATTATAATATTTCTGTATTTCTAAATCAGAAGGTTAAAGTTGCATAACGAATAGAAGCTTTAGGGTAAATGGAAACTCAAGGTTATGCATAACTATTTGTGATAGTTTAAATCAAGCGCATGGGATAGGTAACGGAGCTTTTGTGTAGAATAAATCAATAATTTAAACGCATATTTCCTTTTAAATAAACGAAAAGTTCATTATACGAATTCTAAGAAGTGGTAAAACTCGGACATTATTATTTTAAACGGATAGTTTATTTCAAAGAAACACCTGTCAGTTAAATGTCAAGTTCAGGGAACTTAAACGAACGTTGGCACAAAATTCTATAGAATTGTTTGTAACAGTCGGTCCGACCAGCTGCTGATATAATAAGTGCGATTGACAGACTAAGTAAAATGAAAGATCTGTAATGTAAAATAGACAGAGAACACGTATAATAAAACGTTGGTTACAACACGTCTAAAATACACGGTGAGATTTGAAGGCCAACAACAATATCGAAATTCGTGTAATTTGAGAGGGTTTCGGAAAGAGCCAATAAATATAGGTGAAACGGAGAAACGTAGCTAGGGGTTAAACGTTGAAAATGGGGAAAGCAATATCATTGGTTGGAGGCTAGCAGGTTGAACGAATTTCGTTGTAACAGCACGGTAAACTGGAAATTGTTTAGACGTTTCGATCAAAATTTGGAGAATTGGTTTTAAAAATAAGCTTTTCGATGAAAGAGGTTCCGTGGGGGTCTACAAAAGCGTATAAATACATCGAGAAATTATTAAAGCATCTCTTGCTCTTAGATCTTATATGCGCTCTTAGATTACATAGCGTAATTGCTAAATTACGAGCTCGTTTATTTGTTCAAGTAGCATACTACATCCTATTTTAAAGTGTGTAAAGCTGTTAATAACGTACCGGAATGTATTAAAAGTGATTTGCACAAGTGGGTGCTAACGTTACAAAAGGTGTAGTTACTACACGATAATCTAATGATAGGATGGTACTTGGTTAAGCGAATCGAAAAGTTTAACTAGTATGCGTGAAGTGTAGTGGTATGGAAAGTTAAGTTTGGCCAAGACAATTATCCGGGTAGCATTATTAGAGGTGGTTGCAGAGATTTGGATAGTGGGTGGGGTTCAGTTGGATTCAGGCACAATCACGAAATATATGGACACAACGACGAGGGTTTTTGGTACACATGTTCAGAGGAAACGATGGACGAAGCTTACTCCAGCTAAAGAAAATTAATTTCTTGCTTTCTGCTTAAACATTTGTGCTGATATTTTTGTGTTTGAGTATTTTGACTTATTGGAGGTATATTTTATTACCATAAAAACTTATTTAAAAGGGAATATGTACAGGACAATTAATATTGATTATTTAAAAATGTTTATTGATGAAATAAAAATGTTTATTGATGAAATAAAAATGTTTTTGTAAGGAGTAAACAAGTCTTTAGCTTTATTTTAAATAAAAATGCGAGGTTTAAAAGCATTTAAAGTTATATTGAGCCCAAAATAGACCAGAATAAAATCAATCTAGGGTTGCACGACGGGCCCATCTACTCGTCTAAAATAAATTTGTTAAAATATATGAAAAATCATAACAGTTTAAACGATTTAAAGATTGAAATGGTAACAGTTTTATCAAACTGTATGTACCAATAAGTAAATATTTTCTTAATAATGGTAACTTGTTAATATGTGTAAATAAAAAGGTTGTATGTGTTGTTGCATTATTTGGGTGGTAATTTCATTTGACTGTGTTTGTGAGAAAGAAATGTACTTAGGATGGTAGGTATCCAAGAAGAAGCAGAACGCTAAGCTAGCCAGGGTGTGCAGAAATCAGGAGGGGTTCCAAAGGTAGTGTAAGAAATTTTTTTATTTTATTTTCAGAAAATTTTATGACGGCCCAACGAAGCCGATCTTGAATTGTTAGAGAGGAATTCCACTGCAATTTTATGGCGACCCGAACGTAAGGGCGTGATTCCCAGATAAAATTCGAAAATTTTATTCCAGGAAACTGGCAAGCTGAAAGAGAGTGTGTGTGTGTGTAGTATAAATTTGTAAATATTTTTGAGGGTGTGAGGAAGTGATTTAAACGTATGCAGAGAAAGGAGTGGTTAAGAAGCCAAGGAGTTGAAATTGGAAGTGACGATAGTGCGCTATTTGAGAGAACAGGAAGAATAGAGGAAGCAGGAGGTAGTAGGGACCAATCAAAGACAGAATCCGGAGACCAAGGAAATGAGATGACTCATAAGAATGTTAGAGAGATGAGTGCAGAATCAAACAGGAAATTTGAACAGATGAGTGCCAAATCGAACCGGAAATTAGAGCAGATGAGTGATGAATCAAATCGGAAGTTTGAGCAAATTAGCCAGAAAATCGATAATTCGACGAAAGAATTTTCTGAGTTCAAAAATAGGTTAACTGTAAAAATGGGGGAAGTAGAAAATAGGGTGGATAAAAATAAACGTGATATAAGAGGTTTGAGTCAGGAGATGGGACAATTAAGGACTGAGGTTAGAATCTCCTGTGAAGATGAGATCAATGTAAAAATGACTAGGAAGGGTTGAAAGAAAGGTGAGCTGAATTAAACAGAATATGTCGACTTTGATGGGGTATGGTCCCAGATTTGTAACAGGGAATATATCACTGGACCAGAAGATAAAATTTTATGGGGATACTAGAGTGAACCCTCAAATTTTTATAAATAATATTAGAGGCTTAGTAGGTAATTTATTTGATGAACAGGCAAAACTGAATATTGTAAAGGCATTATTGAAAGACAATGCTGAGGCCTGGTATAATCTCATAGGGCAGGAGATAGAAACTTACAGTGAATTTGAGGACAGATTTTTGAAACACTACTGGAGCGAACACAGACAAGACAAAGTACGTGATAATTTAATAACTGATAAATATAAGGGTAAATTTGCAGGAAGTAGGAAACAGTATGCTATACGAAAGTATAGCATAGCTATACAACTAAATCCACCGTTAACAGACAGACAGATTATAAAATATCTTTCACGACATTTTGAGGTTGAGGTTCGGCAACACGTGGCGTTGCAGAACATTATAGATAGGGAAATGTTTTTAGAGTACCTGCAAAGGTATGACGACGTAAGTAGTGAACGACCTCGTGAAACTAGGGAACGACAAGTAAACGCGGTTAGGTTTGACAATAGAAGGGACAACTATCAAAGACGGGGGACAAATTTTAATTTTAACAACCGACAGAACTGGGAACCACGACGAACATTCTTTCGAATTAATAGCGTAGGTAGAGGACCCGCACCAAGACCTGGGGTACCCAAACAAAACAGCTCACCGGACATGAGGGTGACACAGACGACAACCAATAGAGAAAATGACTGTACTAACAGGGTAGAGACGCCAAGGACATATGCGGAAGTAGTGACAAGACCAGGACCCATAAGAGAAAACAGACCTGGACAGGATTTTTAGACAAGGACAAACCACTAGATGTAATTGTGTACAAATAGGAACATCCAAAAGAATTTGTGAAAATTGAGGAAGAAGTTGAGCCAGAAATAAAAAGAAATTTTGTTTGCCTATAGTTGATGTTAAAATTTTTAAGAAAAATTTAGGAGCGTTGTTGGAATCAGGAGCTGAGGCGAGTTTAGTATCGGAAGAATTCGTCAATGAAATTAAAGAAAAGGTGTGTGACAGAATTATACCAATAAAAAGAAGTCACCTGGTAGCGCCGAATAAAAAGCGTTTTGCTGTAGTGAAAAGTGTCGTTGTTTTGAAAGTAGATTTAGGTTCAGTAAGCTGTGAACAGGAATTCATAATTGTACCTAGATTGAAATTTTAAGGGATATTAGGGGTCGATTGTATGATAAAGTTAGAGTAGATATAGATATGGAGAAAAAGATAGTTAGGATTAGAGATAGGATATTGCCCTGGAAGGCAAGTTATGAGGTCACAGAGGATGACATGGGGTTATGTATTAATGTTATAGAGGTAGATGAAGAAGAGGTGAAAGAGATCGACACAGTTAAATATTCTGAAGGAAAGTCAGAAGAGGTACAATCAGTAGTAAACAAAGAGTCTGAACTAGTAGGGGTAGAGTCAAGCGCAGCATTATGTTACACACAAGATTTAAAGGTTTGCATAAAGGAGATAAGTGGCAATGATAATTTTGATAAGTTGGATTTAGGAGATTTTTATGGGATGACTATAGTACATAAAGAGTCTAGAAGAGATGAATAATTTTCTATAGAAGGAGAAAATGAAAATGTTAAGGTAGTATCGTTTGGTTTGTCCGCAGCAAAGGAAATAAAAGTGAATGGGATACAGACAAGTATAGCGACATAGGAAGAATTAGTTAAGAATCAGAATAGAAAGAATAGCTTGATTTTATGTGAAACAATAGGGATAATAAGTATAGAAATAGGAGGAAAGACAGGGATGAAGTTTATTAAGATTGTATGAAGATAGACATAAAGGATTAAGAAAAGAGTTAGATTTAAATAAAGAGACGTGTTAATAGATGAAATGTAGAGATAGGTTAGAAGTTAGAGTTAGACTTAAATAGATATGGATAGAGATAGGTGTATATAGAGAGGTAGTATTAGAAATAGGATAAATAAAGGGAGATAGTTAGAGGTAGATGTAGGTAATTGTAAATATAAATAGTTGTACATAAGTAGTGGGAACGGAAATAAATAGAAATAAAGGAAGATAGGTATAGAGAAATAGAAGCGAGTTACATAAAGAGATAATGCTCGACAAAAGTAAAGGTGAATAATTCTGTGAATTGAAATAGAGGGATTATGTCGTGGAATTATAGGTTAAGAAGGCTATATAGGTGTAGATAATAAAATTTTAACAACTGTGTATATATGAAATAGAAACAATTTATTTACGCCCTAAATCAATCAGTTTAGATAGTGAAAACGGTCGGTTATTATAATATTTCTGTATTTCTAAATCAGAAGGTTAAAGTTGCATAACGAATAGAAGCTTTAGGGTAAATGGAAACTCAAGGTTATGCATAACTATTTGTGATAGTTTAAATCAAGCGCATGGGATAGGTAACGGAGCTTTTGTGTAGAATAAATCAATAATTTAAACGCATATTTCCTTTTAAATAAACGAAAAGTTCATTATACGAATTCTAAGAAGTGGTAAAACTCGGAATTATTATTTTAAACGGATAGTTTATTTCAAAGAAACACCTGTCAGTTAAATGTCAAGTTCAGGGAACTTAAACGAACGTTGGCACAAAATTCTATAGAATTGTTTGTAACAGTCGGTCCGACCAGCTGCTGATATAATAAGTGCGATTGAAGACTAAGTAAAATGAAAGATCTGTAATGTAAAATAGACAGAGAACACGTATAATAAAACGTTGGTTACAACACGTCTAAAATACACGGGAGATTTG
This sequence comes from Platerodrilus igneus, assembly GCA_036346225.1. Classification (NCBI taxonomy): domain Eukaryota; kingdom Metazoa; phylum Arthropoda; class Insecta; order Coleoptera; family Lycidae; genus Platerodrilus; species Platerodrilus igneus. The sequence continues at coordinate 631,220 of JARFIW010001174.1, read as the reverse complement.
AAGGCCAACAACAATATCGAAATTCTGTAATTTGAGAGGGTTTCGGAAAGAGCCAATAAATATAGGTGAAACGGAGAAACGTAGCTAGGGGTTAAACGTTGAAAATGGGGGAAAGCAATATCATTGGTTGGAGGCTAGCAGTTGAACGAATTTCGTTGTAACAGCACGGTAAACTGGAAATTGTTTAGACGTTTCGATCAAAATTTGGAGAATTGGTTTTAAAAATAAGCTTTTCGATGAAAGAGGTTCCGTGGGGGTCTACAAAAGCGTATAAATACATCGGGAGAAATTATTAAAGCTCTCTTGCTCTTAGATCTTATATCGCTCTTAGATTACATACGTAATTGCTATTACGAGCTCGTTTATTTGTTCAAGTAGCATACTACATCCTATTTTAAAGTGTGTAAAGCTGTTAATAACGTACCGGAATGTATTAAAAGTGATTTGCACAAGTGGGTGCTAACGTTACAAAAGGTGTAGTTACTACACGATAATCTAATGATAGGATGGTACTTGGTTAAGCGAATCGAAAAGTTTAACTAGTATGCGTGAAGTGTAGTGGTATGGAAAGTTAAGTTTGGCCAAGACAATTATCCGGGTAGCATTATTAGAGGTGGTTGCAGAGATTTGGATAGTGGGTGGGGTTCAGTTGGATTCAGGCACAATCACGAAATATATGGACACAACGACGAGGGTTTTTGGTACACATGTTCAGAGGAAACGATGGACGAAGCTTACTCCAGCTAAAGAAAATTAATTTCTTGCTTTCTGCTTAAACATTTGTGCTGATATTTTTGTGTTTGAGTATTTTGACTTATTGGAGTGTATATTTATTACCATAAAAACTTATTTAAAAGGGAATATGTACAGGACAATTAATATTGATTATTTAAAATGTTATTATGAAATAAAATGTTATTGATAAATAAAAATGTTGTTGTAAGGAGTAAACTAGTCTTTAGCTTTATTTTAAATAAAAGATGCGAGGTTTAAAAGCATTTAAAACTGTTATATTGACTCAAAATAGACCAGAATAAAATCAATCTAGAGTTGCACGACGGCCCATCTACTCGTCTAAAATAAATTTGTTAAAATATATTAAAAATCATAACAAGTTTAAACGATTTAAAGATTGAAATGGTAACAGCTTTATCAAACTGTATGTACCAATAAGTGAAATATTTTCTTAATAATGGTAACTTGTTAATATGTGTAAATAAAAGGTTGTATGTGTTGTTGCATTATTTGGGTGGTAATTTCATTTGACTGTGTTTGTGAGAAAGAAATGTACTTAGGATGGTAGGTATCCAAGAAGGAAGCGAGAACGCTAAGCTAGCCAGGGTGTGCAGTAAATCAGGAGGAAGATTCTGCAAAGGTAGTGTAAGAAATTTCTTATTTTATTTTCAGAAAATTTTATGACGGCCCGAACGAAATTTGCTTCGATCAAATTGGAATTGTTTAGAGAGGAATTCCACTGCAAGTTTTATGGCGACCCGAACGTAAGGGCGTGATAATCCCGGAGAATATAAATTCTGAATTAATTTTATTCCTAGGAAACTGGCAAGCTGAAAGAGAGTGTGTGTGTAGTATAAATTTGTAAATACATCTTTTGAGGGTGTGAGGAAGTGATTTAAACGTATGCAGAGATAAGGAGTGGTTAAGAAGCCAAGGAGTTGAAATTGGAAGTGACGATAGTGCGCTATTTGAGAGAACAGGAAGAATAGAGGAAGCAGGATGTAAGGGACCAATCAAAGACAGAATCCGGAGACCAAGGAAATGAGATGATCATAAGAATGTTAGAGAGTGAGTGCAGAATCACGGAACTTAGGAAAGTGTTGAACATTGATGAGTGCGTCAAATCGAACCGGAAATTAGAGCAGATGAGTGATGAATCAAATCGGAAGTTTTGTAGCAAATTAGCCAGAAAATCGATAATTCGACGAAAGAAATTATTCTGAGTTCATAAAATAGGTTAACTGTAAAAATGGGTTGAAGTATGAAAATAGGGTGGATTATACAATAAACGTGATATAAGAGGTTTGAGTCAGGAGATGGGACAATTAAGGACTGAGGTTAGAATCTCCTGTGAAGATGAGATCAATGTAAAATGACTAGGAAGGGTTGAAAGAAAGGTGAGCTGAATTTAAACAGAATATGTCGACTTTAAAGATTGGAGGTATTGGTCCCAGATTTGTAACAGGAATATATCACTGGATCCAGCCAAGAAATAAAATTTTATGGGGATACTAGAGTGAACCCTCAAATTTTTATAAATAATATTAGAGGCTTAGTAGGTAATTTATTAATGATGAACAGGCAAAATTTCTGAATATTGTAAAGGCATTATTGAAAGACAATGCTGAGGCTCTTTGGTATAATCTCATAGGGCAGGTTAGATAGAAACTTACTAGTGAATTTGAGGACAGATTTTGAAACAACTACTGGAGCGAACACAGACAAGATCAAAGTACGTAGATAATTTAATATACTTGATAAATATAAGGGTCAAACTTTGCAGGTAAGTAGGAAACAGTATGTTATACGACCAAGTATAGCATCCAGCTATATCAACAATTTATCCACCGAATTGAACAGACAGACAGATTATAAAATATCTTTCACGACATTTTGAGGTTGAGGATTTAACGGCAACACGTGGCGTTAGCAGCAACATTATATGATAGGGAAATGTTTTAGAGTACCTGCAGAAGGTATGACGACGTAGAGTAGTGGACACAAGACCATCGTGAAACTAGGAAGAACGACAAGATTAAACGCGGTATAAGGAATTTGACAATAGAAGCGGACAACTGAATCAAAGACGGGGACAAATTTTAATTTTAACAATCCGACAGAACTGGGAACCATCGACGAACATTCTTTCGAATTAATAGCGTAGGTAGAGGACCCGCACCAAGACCTGGGGTACCCAAACGTAAAACAGCTCACCGGACATGAGGGTTGACACAGACGACAGGACCAATAGAGGAAATGACTGTACTAACAGGGTAGAGACGCCAAGGACATATGCGGAAGTAGTGACAAGACCAGGACCCATAAGAGAAACAGACCTGGGGAGCCAGGATTTTTAGACAAGGACAAACCACTGACGAAATGTAATTGTGGGTACAAATAGGAACATCCAAAAGAATTTGTGAAAATTGAGGATAGGGAAGTTTTGAGCCAGAAATAAAAATGAAAGTTTTGTTTGCCTATAGTTGATGTCGTAAAATTTTAGGAGAAAAATTTAGGATTGGCGTTTGAATTGGAATCAGGAGCTGAGGCGAGTATTAGTATCGGAAGAATTCGGTCAATTGAGAATTAAAGAAAAGGTGTGTGACAGAATTATACCAATAAAAAGAAGTCACCTGGTAGCGCCGATATAAAAAGCTTGTTTTGCTGTAGTGAAAAGTGTCGTTGTATTTGAAAGTTTAGATTCTAAGGTTCAGTAAGCTGTGAACACGGAATTGGACATAATTGTAACCGTAGATTGAAATTTTAAGGGATATTAAGGGGTCGATTGTATGATAAAGTTAGAGTACGATATAGATATGGAGAACAAGATAGTTAGGATTAGAGATAGGATATTGCCCTGGAAGGCAAGTTACTGAGGTCCAACAGAGGATCGACATGGGGTTATCGTAACATTAAATGTTATAGAGGTAGATGACAGAAGGAGGTGAAAGACGATCAGACAAACAGTCTGAAGATATTCTGAAGGAAAGTCAGAAGATGGTACAATCAGTAGTAAACAAAGAGTCTGAACTAGTAGGAGAGTAGCAGAATCAAGCGCAGCATTATGTTACACACAATGATTTAAAGGTTTAGCATAATAGGAGATAAGTGGCAATGATAGATTTTGATGAAGATTGGATAATTAGGAGATTTTTATGGGATGACTATAGTACATAAAGAGTCCTAGAAGAGATGAATAAAATTTTCTATAGAAGGAGAAAATGAAAATGTTTAAGGTAGTATCGTTTGGTTTGTCCGCAGCAAAGGAATATAATACAGTGAATTTAGGGATACTAGAGCAATGTATAGCGACATAGGAAGAATTAGTTAAGAATCAGAATAGAAAGAATATGCTTGATTATTATGGTGAGAACAATAGGGATAATAAGTATAGAGAATAGAGAGGAAAACAGGGATGAAGTTAATATTAAGATTGTATGAAGATAGACATAAAGGATTAAGAAAAGAGTTAGATTTAGGGAATAAAGAGACGTGTTAATAAGATGAAAGTTGTAAGAGATAGGTTAGAAGTTAGAGTTAGATTTAAATAGATATGGATTAGAGATTTAGGTGTATATAGAGAGGTAAGTATTAGAAATAGGATAAATTAAGAGGAGAAATAAAGTTAGAGGTAGATGTAGGTAATTGTCAAATGAATAAATAGTATGGTACATAAGTAGTGGGAACGGAAATAAATAGTAAATAAAAGAAGATAGGTATAGAGAAATAGAAGTGAGTTACATAAAGAGATAATGCTCGACAAAAGTAAAGGTGAATAAATAAAATAGGAGGTGAAGAGTTAGTGATAGATAGAATTAGTTAGTTAACTAGGAGGGATAGGTGTGAATAGTTGGTTATAAATAAAGATAGGTGTAGATAGATAGAAATAATTAGAAATAGATAGAAATAGGTAGGAATAGGTAAATAATGGGTGATATGTTGGATAGATAGTTACAGGTAGCGTTAGGTGAGTAGATAGGTGTGCATAAATATTATGTAAAATTAGGTAGTAGGAAATAGTCCACGTATTTAAATTCCAGAAAACTCAAGAAGTTGTTCTGTGAATTGAAATAGGGGGATTATGTCGTGGAATTATAGGTTAAGAAGGCTATATAGGTGTAGTTAATAAAATTTTAACAACTGTGTATATATGAAATAGAAACAATTTATTTACGCGCCAAATCAATCAGTTTAGATAGTGAAAACGGTCGGTTATTATAATATTTCTGTATTTCTAAATCAGAAGGTTAAAGTTGCATAACGAATAGAAGCTTTAGGGTAAATGGAAACTCAAGGTTATGCATAACTATTTGTGATAATTTAAATCAAGCGCATGGGATAGGTAACGGAGATTTCGAGTAGAATAAATCAATAATTTAAACGCATATTTCCTTTTAAATAAACGAAAAGTTCATTATACAAATTCTAAGAAGTGGTAAAACTCGGAATTATTATTTTAAACGGATAGTTTATTTCAAAGAAACGCCTGTCAGTTAAATGTCAAGTTCAGAAAACTTAAACGAACGTTGGCACAAAATTCTATAGAATTGTTTGTAACAGTCGGTCCGACCAGCTGCTGATATAATAAGTGCGATTGAAGACTAAGTAAAATGAAAGATCTGTAATGTAAAATAGACAGAGAACACGTATAATAAAACGTTGGTTACAACACGTCTAAAATACACGGGAGATTTGAAGGCCAACAACAATATCGATTTTCTGTAACTTGAGAGGGTTTCGGAAAGAGCCAATAAATATATAGGTGAAACGGAGAAACGTAGCTAGGGGTTAAACGTTGAAAATGGGGGAAAGCAATATCATTGGTCGGAGGCTAGCAGTTGAACGAATTTCGTTGTAACAGCACGGTAAACTGGAAATTTTTCAGACGTTTCGATCAAAATTTGGAGAATTGGTTTTAAAAATAAGCTTTTCGATGAAAGAGGTTCCGTGGGGGGTCTACAAAAGCGTATAAATACATCGGGAGAAATTATTAAAGCTCTCTTGCTCTTAGATCTTATATCGCTCTTAGATTACATACGTAATTGCTATTACGAGCTCGTTTATTTGTTGAAGTAGCATACTACATCCTATTTTAAAGTGTGTAAAGCTGTTAATAACGTACCGGAATGTGTTAAAAGTGATTTGCACAAGTGGGTGCTAACGTTACAAAAGGTGCAGTTACTACACGATAATCTAATGATAGGATGGTACTTGGTTAAGCGAATCGAAAAGTTTAACTAGTATGCGTGAAGTGTAGTGGTATGGGAAGTTAAGTTTGGCCAAGACAATTATCCGGGTAGCATTATTAGAGGTGGTTGCAGAGATTTGGATAGTGGGTGGGGTTCAGTTGGATTCAGGCACAATCACGAAATATATGGACACAACGACGAGGGTTTTTGGTACACATGTTCAGAGGAAACGATGGACGAAGCTTACTCCAGCTAAAGAAAATTAATTTCTTGCTTTCTGCTTAAACATTTGTGCTGATATTTTTGTGTTTGAGTATTTTGACTTATCGGGGGTGTATTTTATTACCATAAAAACTTATTTAAAAGGGAATATGTACAGGACAATTAATATTGATTATTTAAAAATGTATATTGATGATATAAAAATGTTGTTGTAAGAAGTAAACTGGTCTTTAGCTTTATTTTATATAAAAGTGCGAGGTTTAAAAGCATTTAGAGTAACTGGGTTATACTGATCTCAAAATAGACCAGAATAAAATCAATCTACAGTTGCACGACAGGCCCATCTACTCGTCTAAAATAAAATTGTTGAAATATATTAAAATCATAAAATTTTAAACGATTTAAAGATTGAGATGGTAACAGCTTTATCAAACTGTATGTGCCAATGTGTAAATATTTTCTTAATAATGGAAACTTGTTAATATGTGTAAATAAAATGTTGTATGTCTTGTTGCATTATTTGAATGGTAATTTCATTTGACTGTGTTTGTGAGAAAGGAATGTACTTAAGACGGTAGATATTCAAGAAGAAGCAGATTACAGAGCTAGCCAGGGTGTGCAGAAATCAGGAGGCGTTCCAAAGGTAGTGTAAGAAATTTTTTTATTTTATTTTCAGAAAATTTTATGACGGCCCAACGAAGGCGATCTTGATTTGTTAGAGAGGAATTTCACTGCAATATATACATATATATATATATATATATATATATATATATATATATATATATATATATATATATATATATATATATATATATATATATATATATATAGGCAGACGTTATGTACGTACGGCGACAGACGGAAATTAGTGCATAGGTGCAAAGTATCTAAAAACTCTGAATTGATAAAGCTTTGAAACTGCCCTAAATATACCTGAACTCGCGCTTCTCGTAAAACAAACTTTTCTGCCAAACCGATTAATCGTAGAAGCAAATGTTCTATCAATCTTCTAAATAGCACAAGATTGGTTGATTTTGAAAACACAAGACTAGAAAATACAAAATACCTATTTAATAGTTAAACACGTTCTAAACAGGTCGCTGAAATCCAATAACAGACGCGATAATACGGAATACACTACACGAAAAAAAAAACTCGATCACTTTAAGCCTATATATATATAGGGGCCGACGTTGTGTACGTACGACAACAGACGGAAATTAGTGCATAGGTGCAAAGTATCTGAAAACTCCGAATTGATAAAGCTTTGAAACAGCCCCCAAATATACCTGAACTCACGCTTGTCGTAAAACAAACGGGCATATATATATATATATATATATATATATATATATATATATATATATTTATATGCCCGTATTTCATCGATTCGATCTTTGTTATTATCCAGAAAAGTTTCAATTTTAACTGGAACTCCAAAGTCGGGATTCGTGCTTGCAGCCTGTTTGTCCGCAATGCAACCATCCAGGGACTTCGTTGAATTAATTATTGTAATTGCTTTCTGTGCACAGAAATCCACTTCAGTGTGCCCAGATAGCTATGTTGAGCTGAGCTTAAATGTAACGTATGTTGTTCGCAGCTGTTATTACAGAGATAAAATCAATTTGGTAAGATTGCTTTTTCCTGTATTGATAAATGTGTATATACAACGTAAATACAGTAGTTAATTAATAAGCAAGTTCATGGGCACTCCTGCTGGTGATCCAAAGTTAAGGAAAGAGCATAACTATGCTATCATCGTCCAATGTTTTGATTATTCTATGTATATTCATTAAGGTTATAAGTGATGTAAAGCTTTTTTTCTTCAACTCACTAACTCTTCTGCCCCTTTGTGTAGAGTTTTTTAATTTCTTAATTGAGCTAGTCACAGAACGCAGTCTGTACTAGTAATTACCGCAATTATTATTAGTTTAATTAACAACCACTACGAGACAGAATTAGCTGTAACATATGTGACCCACTATTTTCTCAGGTTTAGCGTATCCTCCTAGTGTAACGAATACTTTTAAATCTAGTAAACCATTCTTTCACGAAATGTAAACACGAGAGGTTCTATGCTAGAGTTGTGATGTAGATTTTTAAATGACTTGGTTGTTGCAAAAAAGCTTTCGCAAAAGCTACATCCTTAGATTCTATACATAAATTTAGTAGTTTAACTGCTCAAGAGACAACTACTAATTGAGAAAATGGCAGACGGGGATAATATTCAGGCGGCTCCGGGACTTAGTTGGTTCGTGTGTGACTACTAAGTGCAAGGTTACGAGTTCCATTCCAAGCACGGACTGCTTGAAAAGTGTAAAGCAAGCGTTTTTCACAAAATTACGTCCTCGTTGGATGAGTGGTAAAATCTTCTGTTTGAGTATTGTCATGCACGTTAAAGATACTTAGCTTGTTTGGAGCAGCAAGGGTTCGTCAAAATTCCAAATTTCTAGTTAAAAAAAGGCCCGCTTGCTAACCAATGTAGTACCTCGGGTGGAGCATTGGACAGTCGAATATAGGGGTTATCATGTTCCCTACCCATCTAGGGTTGCACGGTTAACTTTTAAACCGACTCTGGATTTTATGTTAGCTCAAGTGTAAGGAGGTAAACGTTTATATATAAAAGTGGTTATCCTAGGTTGCAAATTTTTGAGCATGCTAAATGACGGTTCAAATAAAGTGTTTACTATTTCTGTAGGCTAGGAAATCCTTCGAAAAGTTGGAACCAGCTAGACTGTAGTCGAAACACTAACTGCACGGTGACAAATGTTACTGAAATTTCTTATTTGGGAGTTGCTACGGTGCGTATAAAATTAAACAATGTAGTAAAGCTATTGGTGTTTATGTAATGCCGCATTTACGTCACACCTGGAATTATAAATTTGATCCCGGATGGGTATAGTTCCTGATGTTTCTACGGGCGAATGGAAGTTTAGGTCGGGAATTTGGCAGAGCCCTACCTAGTATCTCCTTCTGAACAGAAAATTATATATGCCAGGCTAAATGAAATGTTACAACTTGACATTATTCAAAGATCGAAATGTGCTTGGTTATTGTTCATATTGTCAGTTCCAGGGAAGGATAGTGCTTAGAGATTTTGTGTTGGTTCTCGAAAAATCAACGAAGTAACGGAAAATGATGCCTACCCTATCACGTATGTTTCAAATAATTTAAGCAAGTTAGGAGGTGCTAAATATTTGTCATCCATAGATATTAAATGTTTATACCGCCGTTTTAGTGTTGGAACCGAATAGAAGTCAATATACGGTGTTTGTTATTCCTGGTAGAAATCTTTTTGAAAATGCCAAAATGTCTTTTGAGTTGCATACCTCCACCTCCACTTTTCAACAACTTGTTGATTCTTGCACGGAATTGGAATCTATGTTTCTGTGTATTAGGACGATATAATGCTGTTTACTCCTACTTCTGCGGTACACATTTGGTTGTTAAAAGAAATTTTTGCACGTCTTAATGAAGCAAATCTTACTTTGAATATGAAAAAAGGTACCTTTTGTAGGCCCGAGCGGATCTATTTGGGTTACATTGCTAATAGAAATGATATTTCAACTAATCCCTCAAAGGTTGAAGCCATTGTCAATCTTCAAAGACTCGCAACGGCAAAGCAGGTCCCTGTCGTGTATTAGGTATGATAGGATCGTATCCTAGATTCGTGGATAACTATGCAGAAACCGTTACAACCGTTACAAGAAAGGTATTGAGGAAACAAAAGGTTTTTATGGTATAAAAAATTTAGTAAGTCATTTGTTATTCATAAGACGAGCGGAACAGTAAGAAAAGAAGAATGCTTTTCCTAGTTAGGTGTAACAAAGGACAAGAAAAAAGAAACTTTGAACGAATGCAACTCTAAACGCAGTCGGGGATTAGGTGGTCTAAAGAACGGAAAAACAAAATATACGACCCAATTCGCTTCTTGTAAGACATCTGTACCTGAAGGAATACTTAAACAGAAAAACACACATAAAGTAAAATGCTAATAAGTAACTTCTATGAATTTAGGTTGCAAAACAATATTATTCCTCTCGTTTAAAGGCAAAAATCTAAATTCCTCAGTCTTCGCGTACCTATATTAAATATTTGTAAATAAAAGAACTACTTCATTACACACCCCTTAAATATTGCCGCATAATTTAAGATAACAAAACTGAGTGGCATTTACCCACTGTAATTAGCAAAACTAAAAACATCATATATAAATATAGCAAGAATCTAACCTACTTTGACTATGATAAACCATCCTAAATAGAACCTAATAACACCTAAGAAACAAAGTACATATTTACAATTATGTCTTTAAGCGCAATTCAATATTAGGAGCTAATCAAATACCGCAGGTAATGGATATATATCAAGTCTGTATATAATTGCGAAACCAATACAAAAACAATACCATATCAAACTACACTAAATCCTAATTCTAATAGTGTCGGTATTAGGTAAATAGACAACAAGGAATTATCTTTAAATATTTACTTCCTACCAGCAAATCTTCGTAAGTAAATGAAGCAATCATACCTCTTGGTATTTAATGATGTTCCTTCACGCAATTTTTGAGGTTAATAGGTAACTGTAAGGTTCTTACCTCACCATAACCTCATCTGCATAGAACGACAGCCAAGTGAAATATGTGGTAACGACAAGGTAGAATTCCTGAAGCACTATCAAGTGCTACCAAAGAACCCAACTATACGACACAGAATGTGCGTTAATATCCGAAAAATATCGATTCCACACCGGGTTTAAAATATTAACATTTATATTAAAGGAATATCATCCTTCGCCGTTAATAGTAGTGCCATACATACGAAGCACAATTCTCATAGTATCAACTTTTCTGCAACTACCGATAAGCATTATTGGAAAGTGTTAAATTTCGTTAAGGAATAACCGTTAAGATTTGAGAAATAGCGACTAGAAGATGATCGTTTATATAAATCTGTATGAATTTAAGAAAACAGGATTGTTAGAATGTTGGAAATTATTTGTTCTAAAAAATTTTCAAAAAATTTGTATAAAGAATGTCATGAGTCATATAACGCAGGACATTTAGGTATTGAAAAAGCTTGCAATCGATGAGCTGTACCATTATACTAACCTAAGTTGAAACAAGAAATATCTACATTTCTTTCACAATGCCATACTTGTGTTTAAGCACCAAACCTGAACAAGAAAAACCTGCCGGTTTTATGGTTAAATGCATAGTAGTGCCTAGACCTTTGGAAACTATAAGTATCGATACCTATGGTCCTTTTTTCAAGAAGTGAATCAGGTCAGAAATTTGTGCGTGTGGTTACGGCTACTGATACTTTCACTAGCTTTTCGTTAATATACGCCCTACAAACTACTACCGCACAAGCGGTTACCAAGTTAGTTAAGATTATGTATTTAAGTTGTTTGGCGTTACTGCTATTGTAAAGTGTGATAATGATGTAGAGTACAAAAGTAAATAGTTCCACCCTTTATGTAATACTTTTAATGTACAGATAATTTTCAATCCGATATATTCATCCAAATATAATCCCATTGAAAGGGTGAAAAGGGTAATAAAAAACCACGATATCGACGTAAGTTCAAAATGATCATCGCCAATGGGACGATCATTTTGCTGAATTAGAGTGTGTTATTTGTAGTGCTAAACATGAAATAACGAATTAATTTTAGTAATAAAATATTAGTCCGTTCCAATGAGTAAAGGTATAAAATTTTTAAGTCAGTTTGTAATGACGAAAAAAATGTTTTCTTAAAGGAGATCTAAGAGTATGCAAAAAGTAAAAGAGTGGATTCGGAAAAAGTTTAAAACAACTTGAGATATTACATCAAAGCAATACAATTTACGATGTCGACCTATGATATTCAATCAAGACAATTTTGTATTGAGGAAAAATCACGTATTATCAGACAAGATTAAGTTTACGTCAGTCAAATTAGCAAATAAGTATTTTGGGCCCCTGTGGCGTACTGACTAAAATTAACGCCATGACATATGAGTTAGAAAAAGGTAGAAAGTTAATTAAATTTTATAATGTTGAGATTTGAAGACATGCCCTCCTTCATATGATGATGACTCATTGGTGTGTAGTTAGAGGTGGATCTAATCAAAATAAAACAAGTTTGTTTTTGGCAATGGAAAAGAGATGGTGTGTTACATCATATATTTAACTTAAGTTCAATATAATTATAAATTAGGCAACTACTCGCATTAGTAATAACCCGGAGTCGCTAAGGTTATTCATCAGCTAATAAACCGTGTAAAGCAATGAAGTTCCAGCACTTGGTAATTGGGAACTAAATTGGAGTCATTACTTAAAATGATAGAGTATATTTGTTTTGTGTGGTATATTTCGCATGTGAGCGTCTGTTATTGGATGCCAGCCATCTACTTCGAGCGTGTTAATTATTGATGGCGAATTTTGAATATTCCAATATCGTATTTCTGAAAAACAGCCAAACTTAGGTGATTTTGCAGATTGGTAGAACTTTTGGTTTTCGTACGGGTCAATTTTGGGATAAAAGTTTGTTTTACGAGAAGCGTGGGGGTCGAGAATATTTGAAGCTGTTTTAGAATTTTACCGATTTGGAGTTTTTTAATACTTGGAACTCATTCATTAGTTGCCGTTTGGTGTTGTACGAACACCCTCTTTGTTTCCTATTCCGAACTAATCTTCGCATTTCCCTGAAATTTGCACAGTTTGCATCCATCCCTATCTGCATGCGAAAGTCTGATCTTGGTCTACCTCTACCTCTTTTTCCTATCACTGTTTGTAATATATTTCGTACTATTCCCCAGAAATGCCTTAGCACGCATACTGTCTTTCTATTTCTCCTATTTTTCTTTGTTTTCCACAGTTATGGAAAACTTTTTCTGCAGCACCACATATATGCCTCAGTTAATTGAGCCTTGTTATTATTAAGAAAAGTTCAACTGAAACTATTGCGTGGGGTTCGTGCATGCCGCCTATTGGAGTCTGCAACCATAAAGCGACTTCTTTAAATTAATTATTGTAATTCCATTCGGTGCACCCAGATCCACTTTAGTGTACTCGTGTTGCCAAGCTGAGGAGAGCTGGTAGGTAACGTAAGGTACTCGTAGCTGTTATTAGAGGTATAACATCATTTTTGCAAGATTGTACTTTTTTCCTGTAATGTACTTTCTACCATTTGTTAAATGTACAAGTTCATGCGCATGCCGGCTGTTGATCCATAACTATGTGTGTATAACCTTATTATCATCGTCCAATGTTTTGTTATAGTTATAGTATAATCATTAAAATTACAAGCGTTGTAAAGTTATTTTGTCAACCCACTAACCATTCTCCCTCTTTCTACAGAGTTCTCTGCCCTCTTGATTGAGCTAGCGCAGAACGCCGTCTATGCTAGTAATTACCGCAAATATTATTAGCTTAAGTAACAACCACCTACGAGGCAAAATTATCCTCAACAACGTTTGTCGTTCTACATAATTGTCTTAGTTTTCAGAAAGCATTACTTTAAAGCATCATCAGTTCATTGCGCAACTAGCTCTCCACGAAAAAACTTTTCTACATACGAATGTTAAATAATACTATCGACTGTATACATTTATTAGTCATCTAAATTGGTATTTTAAACAATTGTATTTAATACCGAGTTCGCTTATTTCACTCCGGCGAAAACAACGTTATAGTATACGTTATCTAGTTCTTCTTATAAACCAGCTCTACTGACATTAACGAGAATAGGTTAAGCATGCTGAATTCCTCGTACACTTATTCTTATATAAATTTTTCTGCCACATACAAATGTAAAAAGATTTCCCTAACCGAATACGTGTTAAAAGCTAATTAAATTTATATATTCAATAGATGTTTTGATTTTACGTTTTCTAATGCCACTTCTAGTGAAAACAACATAATATTAAAGTATTACCTAACAATAACGTTTTGCAGTATATCAATAGAATTGTCTAAAACGTGCGGGAGACGTCTGTCGTAGTATCCACAATGTGGTGTCCCAAAAGGCTCTTGCGTGTTTGTACAGATTGCGAAAGAGTTTCCACAAGCATAAAAACCCGCTTCTAATCATACAGCTAAAGCTTTTACTACGTTTAGAGTGAAATGAACAGTGACTACAAAAGCATAAAATGCAAGTGCCTTAATATGCTGAGCTTTTTTGCAGCACCTAAAGCATCGTTTCTTATTTGCAGGACTATTCACTCTCAAGTAAGTAAATTATCGCGGCTAAGAATTTTCAATATCATTCAATTTCCAGAGAGGCGCACATACGCTGTGAAATGTTGAAAATACTTTTCTAGGTATACTTGTGATATAAAAGCGGTCTACAACTAAGCAATTTAATAAATTTTATTTTCGCATGTGCGCTTTCTTGCTCTTCTCGGAAAGAATAACTTCAAAAGTTTTCGGGTAGACATACATTGTTACTTCATAGGAGCTTTACTTGTCATTCACATGTCTAGACGCGTTATACATTATAATTGTGTACTTTGTGGTTTATCTCTGATCTAATTATTAAGGTTTCAGATATGAACGTGATCCTTCTCTATAAATTCCTAGCAAATATTTCACACTGGTAGGATTATAATCGACGATGATTTATTGACAAACTGTTTATATCTTAAGGTAGGCAGACATTTACGGTTTATTATAATGCCTGTCACAATGTTGGAGGCCTATTATGATATATTTAGGTGTTTCGACCGTCATTGGACAACAATTCCTTTTCTACTTACTTATTACTTAAATAAAACACTCTGCTGATATAATAATCTGAACAGTCAGAAAGCTATCAGTTTTAGTCAGTTTTGGAGCCTCTGGAAATCTAATACAATTTTCTAATACTAAGATTTTTTGCCGTTCCAAAACATAAACAAGGTGTTTTTTTTAAGCCTCATTCTTAGTGTGTGTGTGTGTGTACGCGCGCGCGTGCACGTGCGCGAGCGTATGCGTGCGCGCGAATGTGCGTGCGTATGTGTGGGTGCGTGTGGGTGTACGTGATTGCCGGTTTCCGCGCGTACTTGGGCGCGCGTGCCTACGCAGACGTGCGTAAGTGCGTGCGTAAGTGCGTGGATGCGTGCGTGCGGGCGTGCCTGCAAGCGTGCCAGCGTATGTGCGTGGGTGTGCATGTGAATGTGTATGTGCGTGTGCGCGTGCATGTGCATGTGTAAATGCGTGTGCGTGTGCGATTAGGTGTGCGTGAGCGTGTGCATGTGCGTGTGCGTGTGCGTATGCATGTGCGTGTACGTGTGCGTGTGCGTGTGCGTGTGCGTGTGCTTGTGCTTGTACCGTGTATATGTATGTGTGTTTGTGAGTGTTTGTGCGTATGCGTGTGCGCGTGCGTGTGCGTGTGCGTGTGCGTGTGCGTGTGCGTGTGCGTGTGCCTGTGCGTGTGCGTGTGTGAGTAGGTATGCGTGTGCGAGTGGGTGCGCGTGTGCGTGAGCGTGTTTGTGTGCGTGTGCATGTGCGTGTGCCTGTACGTGTGCGTATGCGCGTGCGTGTGTGTGTGTGCGTGTCCGTATGCGTGTGCGTGTGCTTGTTGCGTGTACATGTACGTGTGTTTGTGCGTGTTCTTATACGCGTGCTTATGCGTGTTCGTGTGCGTGTGCGTGTGCGTGTGAGTGTGCGTGTACATAAGCGTGTGCTTGCGTGCGTGTGCGTGTGCGTGTGCGTGTGCGTGTGCGTGTGCGTGTGCGTGTGCGTGTGCGTGTGCGTGTGCGTGTGCTTGTGCGTGTGTATGTGCGTGTGCGTGTGCATGTATGTGTACGTGTGCGTATGCGGTTGCGTGTACATGTGCGTGTGCGTGCGTGAGTGTGCTAGGGAGATGGTGCGTGTGTGTGTGCGCGCGCGTGCAAGAGTGCGTGTGTGCGTATGCGCGTGTGTGCGTGTGTACGTGTGTGCGTGTGTGCGTGTGCGTGCGTGTGCGTGCGTGTGTGCGTGTGCGCGTGCGTGCGTGTGTGCGTATGTGCGTGTATGCGTGTGTGCGTGTGTCCGCGTGTGCGTGTATACGCGTGTGTGTGTGTGCGTGTGTGCGTGTGTGCGTGTGTGTGCGTGCGTCTGTGCGTGTGTGCATATGAGCGTGCGTGCGTACATGAAATGCAAACATCAAACGGAGCTAAACGTAAGGCATCGCTTCAAGAAAAAACAGCTTCAACTTCGAAAGAGGCTTCGCAACTACGCCCATGTGAAAATGGACCTTCGACATCTAAACAGCAGCGTATTACCCATGTTAAGTGTGACGTGTGCGATATTAAATTGTTGAAAGCTGCGTATATCACACATTTACGCAGTAACGCGCATAAAACGATTGCAAGTAGAGTACTTGATGGTTATAGCACAGTTGAGATCCTTGATTCGACTTTCAAGTCACGAATTGCTACCTACAGAGTTAAAAATGTCGAGCAGTAGATGGAATAAAGCATTTTTATCATTTCAGATAGCAAAATTTGTTGAATTAATTGACAAAAAAGTAAAAGAACGCTCAGCATCGAAAATCAACGTGAAGTGTTTGGAGTCTATACAGAAATGGGCGTTGACGAGATCACTGATGTAAAAGCATTTAACACAAAAATGTTGTTGTTGATCCTTCGACTTAATTACCCAATGTGTATGATTCATTTGCAGTGGTAATGAATACCAAGTCAGAATAGTTTCAAGAGCGAGATTCTGGTTGGTGTTTAAAAACAATTTTGTATATGAATATTAATATTAATAAATATACACCGCTTCGAGGTTCTTTATACATCGAATTACTCAAGTGGGTTAAAGACAAAAAGGCAGTCATCAACGTGAAAAATAAGGATCAAGCTTGCTTTCCGTGGTGTATAATAGCGGCGCTAAACCCTGCTGATCGCGATTCTCAAAGAGTATCCAAATACCCACATTATTCAGAAATTTTGAACTTGGGAAAAATTGAATTCCCTGTAAAGATTAGCGACATTATAAATTTGAGTGTCAGAACGATATCAGCGTCAACGTCCTTGGAGTAGAGAGAAAGTCAATCATGGGCTCTCTCCACTTTACCGAAAATAAAGAGCCCCGTCATGTAAACTTACTCTACATCAAAGATGGTGATAAAACATAATATTGCTAGATTAAGGACCTTGGGAGGTTGGTTAGCAATCAGTTGTCTAAACGTAAGACCCATAAATGAATTTGTGATGGGTGTTTGATATTTTTCAGTAGCGAAGAATGGTTACGAAGGCATGCCGAACACGACTGCAATCATGTCGTCGAACTATACCAAACATATTTAGAAATATATTAGAATATACAAACATTCACAAGCAGTTGCGAGTTCCTTTCGTTATATACGCACGCCGACTTTGAATCCGCCTTAAAACCAATTAACCCCCGATAATTGTCCACCATTCACCGATCGCGTTTAACAACACGTGCCATCTAGCTCTGCTTTCTATATAAAATGTTCTTATGACGAGCCGCTTAGCAAATTTGAAATATACCGAAGAGAAGATGCAGCCAAAGTATTTATCCCAAAGCTTAAACAGGAAGCACAACGTTAGGGTAAAATTCTTAAAACAAGCATTCCAATGAAACCACTCGAAGCTTTGGACGAGTTATTGTTTTATGCCGCGGTTGATTGTGGAATATATAAAAAACCATTATGTGATGATCGTGTACAAGATCACAACCACCAAACAGGTTACATTGGCTTTGCGGCCCATTTGCAATGTAATATTAAATATAAAACACCTAATTTTATTCCGGTTGTATTACATAATCTAAAAGGTTACGATTTACATTTTATAATTAAAGAACTATTGTGTGACAACAAAAGAATTACAGTAATTTCGAACAACAAAGAGAAATATATATATTTTTTGAAATGTGTGAGATTATCGGGAGATGAATATAACATCGATAATTTTGATGAAGATTATGAAAATGATGATGAAGAAAAACTTAGATCAACCTCCATTCAATTGCGTTTCATAGATTCTTTGAAAATGTGTTAGTCTTTAGATAAACTTTCGAGGAACATGTGTGTTGACCGGTTTGTTGAAACCAACAAATTTTACCCCGATGATCGAGAATTTCATTTGGTGATTAAAAAGGGCAGTTTTCCCTAGTCGTATGTTACGGATGTAGAAGCATTGAACGAAACCAGTCTGCCACCAAAAGAGTCATTTTATAACGATTTGTCAAAAGTAGACATAAGTTACGCTGAATACGACACGTTCAAAAAGTGTGGAACACTTTTAAAATTCAGAACTTAGGACAGTATAGTGATCTGTACTTAAAGGCCAACGTGTTGCTGTTAGCAGATGTGTTCGAGAATTTTCGAAACGTTTGTATTGAAACCTACAATTTGGATCCATGTCAATACGTGACAGTCCCATCGCTCTCTTTTGATGGCATATTGAAACATACAGGTGTTAAACTGTATCTGCCAACAGATGTGGAAATGCACCACTTTGTAAAAAAAGGAATTCAGGGTGGATTGATGCAGTGTAGCAGAAGAGTTTGATCAAACTAAACCATCCACCTATCTTTCATATCTTGATGCAAATAATTTATACGGTTGGGCAATGTCCCAACACCTGCCTATAGGAGGATTTAGATGGTTAAGTGAATTTCAAATAGCCAAAATTCAAACAGATATATAAAATGTTCCTACAAAGAGTGATAAAAGGTATTTCTTGGAAGTCGATTTGCAAAATCCTCAGAAACTACACGATTCACATAATGATCTACCTTTTTGTCCAGAAAATATGACCTTTCTCTACACCACGTCTAAGTCCAGTAAGTGTGAGTATATAATACGTCACCAAAATTTGCAGCAATGTATCCGCAATGGACTCAGATTTAAAAAAATTCACATAGTTCTAGAATTCGAACAGTCACCGTGGCTAAAGACAAATATAGATTTAAGCACCAGACATCGCACACAAGCGAAAAGTGCCTTTGAAAAAGATTTCTTTAAACTAATGAACAATGCCATTTTCGGCAGAACGATGGAAAACGTTGATAGGCGAGTGGACGTAAAAATTGTGACGTGATGGGAACGTGATGGTAAAAAACTATGTGCCGGTGAATTAATAAGTATGCCAGATTATCATAGTCGCACAGTGGTCAGTGAAAATTTAGTGATTATTCAAATGAATAGAGTTAAAAACACTTATGGCAAACCAATATACGTAGGATTCTCCATCTAGACTTATCCAAAACCTTTATGTACAATTTCCACTATAGCGTGATGAAGCCCTTCTATGACAACAAGCTCTCGTTTCTTTACACAGATACTGACTGTTTGATATACATCATAGAAACAAAAAACATATATAGATCTAAGCAAGAAACTAGATTACTTGAATCGCTATCGACAATCCTGTAAATAATAGATATAACTTGCCGTTAGCTAATAAGAAAGTTGTTGGAATGTTTGAGGAAGAGATGTGTGGTGACATAATTTTAGAATTTATCGGTACCAGAGTTAAATCATACTGTTTAATCAGTGAAAAGGATGTTGCAAAACAATTAAAGGAATTGATCGTAATGTTGTAGATAAAGACATTAGTGTACAGAATTATTGAGATATTGTAAGTAGCAATAGCAAAGCTCTCATGCACACCACGACATGCATACGCAGTCAAAAGCACATAATTTATACGCAACTTATGAATAAAATCAATATTTCTGGAGACGACGACAAACGTTTCATCATACCTGGGAGCACGTTAACCGATGCATGGGGGCACAAAGATATAGATAAGTTTTATTTTACATAATTTAAGTATGTTTGTTTGTATAGTAGCATTTTTGTGTATCGTAGTTTATAAGATTTTGTAGTTTTTAAGGTTCGAGTTAAAATCAAATAAACAAACAAAAAATTGAAAAATTCGGGGCTTTATAGTGGTGTAACTTTGCAAGGGGTGGCCCGATTTGAAAAATTCAAACGGGTTCGAATTCCCCAGAAAATAATAAATCAAACTTATGTATCATACTCCAAGTAAAAACTCTTCTTGTGGTGGATTCGGTGGATCAGGTGGATTCGGTGGATCCAATTGTTGAATCCCATAATGCGGATCTGCGCCAGACTCCCCACAAATGACCTACTAACGTTCAAGTCCGTTACTCCTTTGATACCCGACAACATTTATCGGTTGGTTCCTAGTCCTACTCTCAGTTTTTCTGGGTTGTCCCATTTTGTTATATCTTTGCAAGTATTCTAAAAATACGTCGATATACAATGTTTTGCAAAGCTATGCATTGTCTAATTACCGCCTGAAAATGTGTGTGTTGCTACATATTCAATTGTCTTCCAATGAAGGATCAAGTTGTTTTGTCACGCAGAATTTGTTGGTGGCAAATGTTTCCCTTGCCATGCCCAAGTTTTGTATTTTCCAATAATTAAATTATGTTTTACTGGGAATTTTTGAATATCCTTCCACATATGTTCCAAAAATTTGGCTTCGAAATATTTAAATGTACTCAATTCACTTCTTGTTAGTCCAAACCAAATCTTGGAGCTTGTTATGTTACAAAATCTTGTTAGTGCTTATTCTTCGTATTGCAAATGTAATTTTCGTACAAGTTCACTGCTGAGTTTCCTTCATTTAATTTTCATAAAATTGAAAGTAGTTGTACTCGTTATTTATAAGAAGACGGGTGTTTTGTTATCAAGGTTGTTACAGAACGTGCAGTTGAATTGGGTCTGCATTATAAGGCTGAATATGATACATGTAGCTGGTGCCGTTTGAGTTACTTTGAATTCATTTCAATCCATTTTGGGGATTTACCCTTTGCACCTTAGTGGTAGTATTCTATTTGAGAGTTGCAATTGAAATTGTAATCCTACCTGATTCCTTGTAGATTTTGCTACTGTGTTTACGCATTTTTGCAGCAAGCCTTCTTATTGTTATGGTTTGCGTGTTATCCGTTTATATATTGGAATACCCATGTGAATGGTAAGTATTTAATAATGCAAATTGAATTTTGGTAATTTGTTTGCAACGCTTTTAGGGTTCAAGTTCTAGATCTAGTGCTTGTTTTTACCCTCTGATTATGGAGATTATTTGTGTTTACGAAAACTACTTGGATATTAAAGTTATTAATAATTAATGCAAGCAGTGATATATACGAATGAAATCTATTATCTGTAAGGACAACAACCATCATCAGTTGGTGAGATTGTGAAATCGTTGTTTATAACCATCTGTATCTTTGTAATAACTTGAATTTAATTATTTTATTTAGAGCCACTTATGAACCCTACTATTTCAATGAAATAAAATTGTAAATTTATTGTGTTCCCGCCACTTGTAATCCGGCCTAATAAACTTTTGCGAACTTGAGTTTGGAAATTAGGAAATTATTTATCGCCGAACACTATAAGTTAAGGGTTGGCAGCCAAACCAAAATATCTTAATTAAATATTAACGTAAACCGCTATCAGTTCATTAGCTTATCCCACAACTTAATGCGGAATTTCCGTATCGGTTTCATTAAGTTGTAAGGTCGTTATTTCCCCTAGATGTTAATCGTTTACGATAATTTTGGTCTTATTGCTAATGAAATATTGCAGAATACGTACACTTATACTCTAGTGGCATTACTTATATATAATATTTACAGTTTGTATAAATTATTTTAACGAAATTTTATGTGAATATGTCGTTGCCATACTGACAGTTTTATTTATAATTAAAAAAATATTTTCCTTACAGGTAGAGTTGTTGAAAGCAGTTTTCATTGTTGTTGTGTAGGTTATTGGATTGGGTACCGTAGTTACCTTCTCGGTGAGTTTCCAATTATCAACGGAAATCAGTTATATAGAATTGAATGGCGCTTATTGACGTATAGTTATAACTCTGGGTTTTATTAAACGTTTGTCCGGTCTAAACTCACCCACCACTACCAACTGACAGTCAGGGTATACTGTTACTGTTATTTTCCGCAATTCGATCCAATATCGCCTTATTCTTATTGTCGCATATGTTTACACTGTGGTTAAAATAAAGTAACGTTTTAGGATTTCCCTTTCAACATCGATCTGACTGTATTTAATATTGTTTGTTCATCCAGGTCACCCTGTACTACAGTTCTGACAGAATTTAAAAATATTTTGGGATTTAATTTATTATCTTCCTAAAATTTTGAATATTGTTTTAACGTGACACTACTTTGGCTCAACCTCATATGTTTTCCCAACACTCATATTTTTTACTCTATCTTCTAAATTTTCTAACTTGTTTCCTAAATTACTTTTACAAATTCCCAAGTCATTTTTAAACATATTAAACCCGGTTTAGCAACTATCTTCAATTTCATTCACTTTTTTGTTTTAAATTTTCTATTCAGCTGCTTTTCACATGCTTCTTGATTAGAATATTTAATTGATTTCTACTTTAACATCCCCATGTTCTCCAAAATCTGTAAAACTTTCCCTTCTCGTTTCAAATTTTATTTCCAATATAGTCTTATTTTAAGACTATAGTTAATTTATCACTCATTCCTTTAAATTTCCTTTCATTCTTTTCGCTTTTTTAACCTTAAATTTTACCCCAAATTTGATAGATTCTCTTTATACTTCGCTCGTAGCTCTTGGCTATTCTTATCAAATTTCTCAACCATTTCCTTTTTACAATTTTCATTTCTTTGACTCATGGCCTTGATACTTTTTTCATGCCTTTCACTCCTTTCATCTTTTTCAATCATTGTCTGAAGGTTTTAACTTAAACTCCTTAAAAGAGCCATTATTCTCGATTCCTGAGTATTTCCTACATTCCGTTCTGTCTTTTTCTCCGTGTCCTCCATTTTCGGATCTTCCAAATATACACTCTCTTAAGAGCCTGTGGCTGTGAAGCTTGTACAGTATGAGAAACGTACAAGAAAAAGGTAGAAGCCTTTGAAATGTGGTGCTACAGACGTATGATGAAGATATCATGGACAGACAGAGTTAAGAACGAAGAGGTACTAAAAATGGTAGAGGAAGAAAGAAATATGTGGAAAACGGTAAAAAAGAAGCGAGATAGGATGATAGGCCACATACTACGGCATGAGGGAATAGTGCGGAATATATTAGAAGCAGAGATAGGAAAAAAGAGAAGAAGAGGCAGACCTCGGTTAGATTACTGCACACAGATAGCAAAAGATGTAGGCTGTAGGGGTTTCAGGGAGAGGTGTAGGCTAGCTCAGAATAGAAATCAATGGAGGAACGCATCCAACCAATCCCAAGATGGATAAACTAATAACGAAAAAATAACTGTGCTTAAGCATGATGATTATTATAAGTAACTACAAGAATTGGTTGGGCAATATTGTCGAATAATGTTAAGTGTGTGAAAGGATTTACTGGAAAACCATTACTTCGACAAATGTCTAAGTATTGGGGGATCTTGGTAGCCACAGGTTGCTTAATCCCCTTCACTGAATCTCGGTGAAATAGGGCATAAAATTAGAAAACAATAGAAGGGGAACGAGCTGTATACACATGCTGTGTGAGAATTTCAGGGAACTATGTAGGCTAACTCAGAATATAAATAAGTGCAGATACGTGCCCAACCAGTTTTGGGACAGAAAACCTAATGACGAAAAAATAAACGCAGATAAATCTGATGATTAGTATAAACAACTAGTTGTTGGTTGGAAATATCTGCAACTAATGATGACTGTGCGAAAAAATATATTGGAAAATA
The DNA here is from genome assembly GCA_036346225.1 of Platerodrilus igneus. Lineage (NCBI taxonomy): Eukaryota > Metazoa > Arthropoda > Insecta > Coleoptera > Lycidae > Platerodrilus > Platerodrilus igneus. Next base: position 607,406 of record JARFIW010001174.1, on the reverse strand, counting down.
TATTAAATCGGTAAATGCTCAAGTGTTGGGGGAACTTGGCAGCCACACGTTGCTTAACTCCCTTTACAAGCACTGAAGGTCGGAGAAATAGGCTATATAATTGTAAAACAATAGAAGGTGACCGAACTGCATCTAACAAGAATGAACAGCGTCTATGAGGAAAGACAACAAACATAGAACAAGAAGAAAATTGATGAAAGCATATGTGTGGAGCACAGCACAGTATGCCTATGAAATACGGGCAGTCTAAAACGCAGACGGAAAAACGGTAGCAGCTTTTTGAAATGCTGTGCTTCAAATGTATGAGGAGGACGATAGCATGGACATACAAAGATAATAACAAATAAGTTATAGAAATAGTAGGGGAACAAGAATATCTGGGAAAAAAGATAAGAGAAATAGAAGGGCATAATACGTTCTAAGGCATTTTTGGGGAATAGTATGGGATATATTACAAGCAGAGATAGGAAAAAAGCGGTAGATGTAGACCTAGATCAGATAGTTATAGATGCAGACTGTGTAAATTTCAGGGAAATCTGTAGGTTAGTTTAGAATAGGAAACAATGATGGTACGCGTCTAACCAGTTCCAGAACTGAAGACCTAATGATGATGATGATATAATCAGAGAAGATTCCTACAAAATCCAACAATCCACAAAATTCTACTTATTAAGCGGCGTAATCAAACACGAAGTTGGAACGCCAATATAAGCAAATGCCAGAACCGGACTCTAAACTTTAATAGCTAATAGCTTGCAAATGGAATGGTCTTCTGAAGAACTTCAAACAACAAAGGTTACTTAATGTAAAATGTGAAATCTTTCAGATACACAGTATATACATATTAAATAATTAATTGCACAAGACAAATTGATAAATATTAAGGTAAAATAGTTAATAGGATGAAAATGATCATATATATATATATATATATATATATATATATATATATATATATATATATATTACTCATATTTAGACCAGGGTAGAAAATTAATTAATTACATCAAACAATTTTAATCACCGTGTATAAGGAATTTTATTAGATAATACGCTTTATTAAAAACCGTGGAGAATAAAAATTCATTCGTTTCATTAAAAATAAGAGATTTAAATTATTTACAAGACGCTTTCTATAAAAGAAGCAGTATTAAAATGCTCAACGTGTAATTTATTTATTCCGAGTAAAGAAACAAATGGAAATTACGTGCAAAATTTATATTAATTGATTCAAGTTTGGGTAACGAGTATTAAACAAAATGTACAGATAATAATTGAATATTTGATTAGGATTCACTAAAAATTAAAGGGTATTATTTTAATTGGAGTTAATTGAACCATTAGTAACATATAATATGTATAAAAGCTTGTAAAAACCCAATAATATTCAAATCGTAGAAGTGTTATTTAGAAGTAGGATGATTGAACACCTGCGTATTTTTAAAAGTCTCGTTCTGCGTAAATTTTGCAGATAACAAATGGTTACAGAGAATGTTGGAGAAACCGTCGCTTAATATTTACGGGAAATGCTAATAAGGTGGGTTATTTCACAGTCCACGTGGCTTGAAAATAACCGATACTAAAGAATATTGATTTGTACCACTCAGAACAGGGTGGATAGAGACGGATAATATGCGCAAGACAGAGACACATATAGTAAAAGGCGTGATTTGAGCAACGTCACTGGGTTGCGATTGGTTGAAAATAAGAGGCAAACATGAGAGGTAAAAATAACATTTCTGTATAAAAATTAATTAGTTATTCTCAGGCGTTGCGAGCCGTTTAAAAATTTCATAGATTTTAAACTTAGACGTGTGCAAATTTTGTAGAAGCTGTGCCGAGCGATCGAAAAGGGAACATAGAATGACGAAATTCTAAAAACTGTCCGTTTTGGGGACAAAAGCGACGTATAGGCTAGCGATTATATATACCCGTGTTAATATGAGTTTTTCTCCCTTAGATTTTGATTATTCAATGCTTTAAAAGGTGCTCTTAATTTTTCGATTTTGATTGAATAATTTAAACAGTTTGCTCGTATATTTTGGTGATTATTTAATACTTTAAAACAGTTTGCTCTTTACGATGAAAGTAATTTAGTGCACTTAGAAAAGAAGATGCAAGGTAATAAAGTCTAGTATCACTGTACCAATTATTCAAATTTGCAACGACAAATGAATACACAAAAGTAGGCAGTTTTGGCGTATAGCGTGAAAGAAGTATGAATTTCTTTGCTATTTTTCGGGGGTGTTAATAATTAAATGGTTCGTAAACGTGTCTGGATCCACAAAACAAGATTCAGATATACACAGATGAGTTCCGGAAAAGCCCTGAAACAACTTTAGATGAATGGTGGTGGAGAAAATTTTAAAAGCGTTGAGAATCAGAAGCCGTAAATATAACCCAGTTGGAATGGTGTGATTAACAAAAGGGACGATGTACATTGAAGCTACGAGTGCAGTAACCTTCAGGTAAATTATACTATTTTGTTCGAACTTTGATGTTTTGGTGTGTGTTGAATAACTTTATAATTTGTTTACTTAAAATGGACAGTAGTGAATTTGTACTAACAACAAATTTTTAATTTTAAGGTGAAATTTTCTTGTTTAAGTAGAAAGGGGTATTTAGTATTTATGTTCTTGATTATGATGAAAATTTGGGTATGTCTTTGAGCTCAAATAGACGAACCTGGTTAATTAACGTAAAGGGGTGTTAGATGCTCCCTTTGTACTCAGACTCAGGTCTGCATATATTGTTATATTAATTAGTAGGCATCCTACAAGGACTTTAATTCTGGATGCACATTAAAATGATAACAAATTTAATTTTGAAATTTTCTGATACTGAAATTTATGCTGAATTTTAATTTTGAAATTTTAATGTATTGTGAATATTGATGTAAATAGAGTTAACGTTGATGTTTGTGGTAGGAATGTATTTGTTTTTTTTTGAATGAGGATGAAAGTTTTAACTAGGTGAGCAGCCGAGGCGGAAAAGTGTAAAGAGGCGATTAACAGAAGAAAGTCAACGGACCAGTTAATTTAAAAGGTTTCACAGCATTCTTGACGCCCAATCTGTGGGGCTCGATTTGAAAACCTTAGTTTAAGATCAATGGAGAGGCTTTTTGTAGGTTTCACAGCAATATATATATATATATATATATATATACTAAATATATATATTGACGTAATAACGGGTCACGAGAGGTCATCGAAAACCAAATTCTACAAATAATTATCACCAATTTATAAAGAAATCCGAAAAAATAGATGTTTCCGTAAATTCATGGTTACGCCTTATGTAATGCAAGCGTACTTTCATTCATTAAAGTGCCAAGCAAAAATGCAAATGCGCGTGTATAAATAATCACCCTGTATAATATAATCAAGTTAAAAATAAGAGTCGGGAACATTCTGCGAGTCAGAGCGTGGAGTGTTTGAAGTATGAAGCAAGTAGGTAAGCTAGAGAACCTAAAAATCGAAATGAATAGGTTATTACTAGACATAGTAGGGATCAGCGAAGTTCGGTGGCCAGAGGCGGGGGATTTTTGGAGTGAAGACTTCAGGGTAATTCATACAGGAGCAGAGGAAGGAAATTTGAGTGTGGGGATAGTTATGCGGAAAAAGATAGGATACTGTGTAGAAAATTACTTACAAAGAAGAAAAGAGTACCCATGGTTAGATTAGAATCTAAAACGATAAACACAGTAATAATACAAGTATACATGCCCACCTCTAGCTATAGTGACGAAGAGGTAGAAGCTAACTACAAAGATATCGAAGACATATTAAGATAAGTAAAAGGACATGAAAATTTAATAATTACGGGCGATTTTAATGCCGTGGTAGGTGAGGTTAGGGAAGGAGCGGTAGTAGGTTTATTTGGTTTAGGCACGAGAAACGACAGCGAAAAGACACAGGCGATTTCCTACAACAGCTGGAAAGCCCCAAGCTGAGATACTATCCCCTATGACAACTAGATAAGAGGGCAAGAAGCCAACTGGTGTACCAACTTTGAGGTATTCCAATCCAGCTACCATGACTTCAGCAAGATGTTACCAGAGCAGTACGACAACACCTTAATCAAGGCAAGGGTGACACCAGCTATTATGGCATGATACAGACGCCATGTTAGACAGCAGCTAGGTTTCCCAACACCAAGGCGCGCCAAGCCTGCCGGTTAAAGCGAGATATTATCTAGAACTTGGAGCTATTCACAGACCTGCTAACGACACTACAAAGCTCAATCTAGTGCCAAGCACCAACAACGGTTTGACCATGTGGTGATCCGTCTACCTAGAACTGAAGATAGTGTCAAGGAGATGGGCAAACACAATTCTATCACCAAACAGTTACCAGCACCAAGACCTACTACAAATACCACAAAACAGCTCACACAATGCCGCTACTGTCCACAACGTCGCTGGCACCAAGACTATCCGCCTAGGACGGCGGGAAATACTTCACCGGCCGACAACGCCAGAACACCGTCCGGTCGGTAGACAAGAACTGGCACGATAAGATTTCATGATAAGAGACTATGAGTTACCCAGGAATCCAGTGTCCATAAATGGGAAATTCCACAATTCGCTTCTAGACACAAAGGTTTCAGTATTAAGTCTCAGAGAAGACCTGGTACATGTCTTATCTTGCATTGAACTATACCACTCGCTAATAACCAAAATCAGAACAAATATTATAAGAAAAGAAACGTTTGTTACCCCCTATCACACTGGACCACGTTACAAACCACGAAACATGCATGGTTATTTCTCATCTTGTCAAAGTAGTGATCTTCAGCCTACAATCATACAAATGCCAAGATTGTAATGGATTACGAATGGGGTTCTATTCTTTTTTGAACAAACAAACGGCAAACTCTCCACCGGAGCAGGCGACCGATGCCGACCATCGGAGTTGGTCAGCCATCAAAATCATTAAATACCAGTTTACAAGTGAAACTATGCCTGAATTCCAAAATCTATTAAATAAATTCCGACATATCGTAAGTAGACCACTATGACCTTCCATAACCGCCAGCAGAAACCATGCCATACTGACTACACCCAAACTCCGTTACAAATACCGCTATAACGAATACTCGGCTGACCAAAAGTGTATTACAGCCGCCGAAGCTGAGCATATACTGATCAACAGCGTAATCGAGCCCAGTATTTCCACCTATAACTTTCTCGTTGTGATCGTGGAAAACAAAAGATGGTAAACAAGAATTCTTTATAACCTATAGGAAACTCAACACCGTCACAACGGATGAAAGTTCCAACCTACTAATGGTACAAGAGCTTCACTGAGAGCTGGAAACAGTGTCAATATTTGCAACATTCAAATAACAATTTAGATTTATGTCAGTTACTACTCAAAGAGGACTGCAGACACGAAATTGTTTACACCGGACAAAACCAGTTACAAGTTCCGAGTAATGCCGTTTGGGTTAAAAAGTGCTGCCGCTATTTCCAAGTCCTTATGACCCAGGAGGTACTTCTTGGATGCCTAAGGAAGTTCGTATTGGTTTTTCTGTACGATTTCATAAAATGTACCCACAACTGGACCCAGCACCTACACCACTTTCGTCTTGTACTCGAGGAATTGGAGCAACACCAACTACACCTTGCCCTAAGCAGGTTACCAAATACGTCAGGCATATTATCACCGCCCTTCAAAACATGTCGAATAAATTAAAATAGTTGATTGCCCTACAAGCCAGCGCCTGCTATACTCCTTCTTGGAACCAATAATCTGACTTCCAAACTACATTTCCATTCAAAACTCAAAGCACAACTCGCCAAGCTACTTCAGGTCAACCGACGCTTCCAGTGAAACATAGAAGCAGAACTGACCTTCTAAGCAATTCAGTAAGTCGTAAACCAGCCAATGCCCCTACACCGACGCAAATTCGACAAACCATTCTTATTACAGACCGATGCCAGTATAACGGGCATTGCTGCCGTTATGTACCAGGAAGAAGAAGGCTAACTGAAAATAATCAAATACGCCAGTAAAAACTCAACCCAGCATTAAAAATTACCATATCAACAAGTAAGAGTGTTTGGTTGTTATCTGGGTTGTTAAGAAGTATTGACCTTATATGAAAGATATGTGGTTTACAAACAGCCGCTTCCTATTATGGTTAGACGGTAGCAAGCATGTCAGATCCAAACTGGCTCAATGGGCATTGGTATTTGAGTTCTTTTTCGACGTTCAACATTACCTAGGGATGCATAACGAACTTCCTCCATCATCTATCGCGTCATCCTGTCGAGCACAGCATTTCTAGCGGAATCACCAACGAAGGACGCCAGCTGCCGTCAGAGACACACTAAACTTACCACAAGTGAACTACACCTCGTGGTATCTCCGGAAGACCACACCAACGTGATCAAAGTCTTTCACGACAAAGTCAATCACCCTGGCATTGAACAAACCTACTGTGCCCTAGCGAAAGATGCTTTTGGTAAAGTCTTTGATGTAGTCGAACAATATGTGAGTCAGTGTTGAACCATTGCCGCTAATAAGAAAGGACCATACCAGCATTCCATTTCCTTTGTTCTACTTTTGCCTTTCCATTAGTATTTTGTTTGCTGGAATCGAGAATAATTTTTTTTAGTATCACCAAAAAATGCGCAGGTTGTATTTGGAAAATGTAGAAGCTTGTTTGTGTGGAACAACTGTAAGAAGCATATCAAAACATTGAGCTATTGATATCGCTCATCCCGGATATTAATATTACTAAAATATTTATGCTTAACGCAGAAAGTATACTAATATATTCCTCATTCGTATAAATTATGAGGAATATTAAAATTGATGCAACTGCATTCAATATTCAGAATTTTATTTTAGCCAAACACTAGTAGTGCCAAGCGCTTAAAAACGTTTTTGGAATAAAGCACTGAAAATAAAGATTTTTTAAGGCAACAGATATCTAGTTAAAGTTTCTGGCAAAAGCTTCATAAAAATTTATTATTTCTGTAAACGCCTTAAGAATTTTTTTTTTGTTGCTTCTTCGCTACCAACTCATACGAATAATTCACTTTGGCTTTATTTGTTTGGCCTTTGAACTCTCCTTTTTCGTATAATCTTTAAATTTCTTTTAGAACGCCTGTGTAACCCCAATTTTATTTCATAATAAAATCACCTACGCCTAACGCTCTTTTCTGAGAGAGTTTCTAAATTTGTACAAGCATTTTCAGCATAGAACGCTACGCTACATATAATCAAATTTAGACGTTTTATTCCACCGAGTTAATACGATTGCTAGATTTAAATATATTTTTTCTTATTTATGTTACCCAAGTACCGCTTTAAGCAATTTACTCGTGCAGATAATAATTTACTTAAGAATTTTCCTTCCTGGCGTGTTTCTTTAGTTCATCATCTTTGACAAATTTT